>CM034151.1:308214436-308467778 GCA_019776745.2 Taxus chinensis | reverse complement strand
AGGAACTGATGTGGGTATGACCATAGCAATAGATGTGATTGATGTGGAGATGGGTATAGATGTAGGAAAAGGTTTTAGAGTGGGTGTTGATGAAGGGATAGGTGTAACAGGTGGATATGTTGGTGAAGGAATGGATGTGGTAAATATAGACGAGGGAGTAGATGTAGTCAAGATTGATGTGGGTGTAATAGTTGTAGATGTAATTAGTGTAGATATGATCAGTGTAGATGTGATTGGTGTAGAAGTAGGTGTGGATTTTGATGAGTGGAGATAGATTCAATTAATGAAGGAATGATGGGTGTAGGAGAAAGGTCTAAAATAGTTGTGGGTGTAATAGATGAAGAGGTGATGGGAGTAGGTGATAGTGTTGGCTCTTGATTTATAGTATTGATTTTATGGGCATTAGGTGCTTAATATGTGGGGGGTGGAATTTGATTTGTTGGTGGATGATTGGGGAAGGGTTGTTTAAAGACCCCAAAGGGCTGATTAGATGGTACATTAGGATTATCTACTTAGATGTCACCACGATCTATGAGTTATTGGATGATATCTTTGAAGGAACGACACTTCTCGATGTCGTGACCACAAACTTGATGGTACTTACAATAATGATCCTCGTGATACCAAGATGGTTTGAATTTTCATTCATCAAAGGGTCGGATGAGAGGAATTTAGATGATATTGAACACCATTAACTTGTTAAATACAAAACTATAGGATTCCCCGAGGGGGGTATAGTTAGGAGGTGATCTAGGGGCTCTTTATGGAGGCTCCATGTGAAAATTTGGTGTGGAGGAAGATTTAATCTCAATGGTGTTAGCGGTGCTCTTATATTTATCACCATGCATGGAGGACTTGGTGAATTTGAGTTTGGGCTGATTAGATCGAAGTTTGAGATGGAATTTCTCAAGGGCACGAAGTTCAATTTTACAATCCATGGTAAAATCCTCTTCAAAGGTTTGAAACAATTGGATTTGAAGAGTAGAATATATATTCTTTGCAAAATAACATGAGAAGAGTTCAATAAGCTTAGTTTTTGGAAGGGATAATTATAGTTGGTTAATAAGGCCACGCCATCATGCGAAAAAATATGTAATAGAATCGTCATCAAAATGTGGAATGGCATGAAGGTCAGTGATAGTGATCTTACACACAATATTGATTTAGAAGTGCTACATGAATAATTGCGCAAGTTGTGTGAAGGAGAATAATGAATGTTGGGGAATGTCGTTATACCAATCCAATGCGGAACCAACTAACGACATGGGGAATGTGTGAAACATAAAGTACTGATCATGGGAAATTAAGTAGCATGCGTGCCGAAAGGCACAAAGATGTTGTTGAGGATCCTCCTTACTATTTAATTTAGACAACTTTGGGATATCCCAATATGTAGGATAAGGCTTAATAGGAACCAAGGGGTTGATAGGTTCATTACAAATTTGATCATATGAGAATGTGGTTTTGGATCCCAAGGTAGCAGCTTCAAGATGATCCATTCTACTTAATAAAGCATGCATGGGATCACTAATTTTTTAGGGATGAGAAGTTGGAGGATGTAGTTGAGGAACGTATGAGGCAGATGGATTGGGTCATTGATAAGTTTGAGGATGAGTAGGTGTTTGTGGAAGTGTTTGATAAGGGGGAATGTAATTAAATGGCTGTGATTGAATGGGTTGTGATAAAGGTTATTCTTGGGGAATGGGGATGTGATAAGATTGGTGAGATTGGGTTGGATGTTGAGAAATATGGACATTATATTGATGTGGCATATGATGATTTGGGATGTAAGTGATAGGTGGTTGAGATGATTGAACATATTGGTTGAGAAGTGTGTAATGAAAGGCATATTGAGGAGGGGGTTGATGGATTTGAGTTGATTCAGATGGATAAGGTTGTGAAGTGATCACATTAGCATGAACATGGGAACTGGAGATAAGAGGTAAAGTTGAATTGTGTTGTTTTGGTGGAGAAGGAAGAAAGTGAGACTCTTGTGATAATTGGATGGGAGTATTAATAGTTGTAGTGGATGAAGAGGTGATGGAGATAGATGGAGTGATCATGGTATTAATATGAGGTAGATTATGGGGAATGGACATCACCAATTGAGTGGTTTGATGATAATGAGAGGTTGTGGTAGATTTACAGACTAGATAGTCATAAAGGGTGATAGGATTAGCGTAAAGGATTTATTGAAATTCTAAGCATCCATTAGGGATGGTTGGAGGTCCAAGAGTCTATAAAGGAGTAGCAGATGGAGGCGTAGCTAGTCTAGAGGAAATGGACTAATGAGAGATAAAAGGTTTGGTTTTAAGATAGTGATCATTCTGGATGGCATGGGTTTCATGAAGAGAGACCATAGAAATAAGTGGTTGGGATACCAAATGTGTAGTGCTCATGGGTGTAGAAGAAGAGGTGACAAGTGCATAAACTTGTTGAGAAAGATCATCAGAAGTGGAGATATTATTGGATGAGGTAGATGGTTGTGTTTTCTTGGCTTGAGAATGGGTGATAACAAGCATAAAATATAAAAACAAGAACTTATACAATTTATTAATCAACAAATCAAGAAAAAAAAAATCATCATCTTGATTATTTAGAATGACGTGAAAAAGAAGAAAATGGGCTCAAATGGAACCTAGGAAATGGAAATCTATGGATGGTTTCAAGAAATTTTGGATGGTTTCATTGATATGCCTGAAGGTATGTGAGGCATGAATCTGTGATGAATACTGGTACAGGGTTTGGTATTGGGGCCTACCCCTTCACTTCATGGTCCTATAATAATAAGGGAGTCAGGTGCTTAGCCAATATACCTATAGTCGAAAAAATTGTAACGTGGCTAGAACACCATGAAGGATTTCCTATTACGTGATGAAATCTAAATAGTTCCACCTAGGAGGAGATGTTTAAGATGTGTAAATTGATGTGTGCATTTTGGTTGCGTGTGATAAAAGTGTATGCAATGAGTTAAACCCCCTAGTTATAATATATTTTCAAGAAAGTATGAGGGTTTATTTTTAGATCTGAAATGAAATGTGTAGATTCAATGAAAACAACATATAAGAGATGTAATGAAATGAAAAAAGACAAGGAATAAAAATGAGGAATACTTGGATAATGCTTTTCCTTTTTATCTGGATTTTTAAGCAAGCAAAAAAAATCCAATTCAAGCAACACAATCCAATGCAAGAAATAAAATCATTGCTCCTACCTACGAGGTTAGTAGACAATGGATAAAATAAAATGGAAATAAAAGACTCACCAAAGAAGGGTATGTCCCACCAGGCATGCCAAAATTTTGAGTTGATTTTATCATTCCTACTCAAATTAGTGAGCTAGTACTAAAGAAAATAAGTACCTCTAAATATGCAAGGGTTTAAGGTACCTCGAGATGGGATAAAGATGGATACGGGTGCAAGAGAGAGATCCTTATCCACAGCAAGGGCAGTGAACTGAAAAATAAGTGAACTCAACAAAAAAAGATTGGATTAGTAGATAGATGGGAGGGTTGCCTGACAATGTCAATCCCGAGAAGTGAAAACTTCCTAGGATGGATGTCAACCCTTGTCTTAATAAAGATAAGATAAAATAAATGAAATTTGGATATGATATTATGCATAATTTGAAATAAAACAGAAACTAAAATGTTATATGCAAGATAGAAATGTAGATATGATCTAAATGCATACAATATAAATCAAACCTAGTTGGGTCAGCAATGACCTAGGACTGTAGAGGTTCATTTGATGGTGATTGAGGAAGATCAACTGGAAAAATGATGTAAAATAAAGATCTAATGGCCTTGGAAGCATATTTGGAGTTGATGATGAATTAAGATGAAAAGGTAGGAACCTACAAGAGAACTAAAACTTTATCCAATAGAAAGGATTCAAGATAATTGATAGATGTGATGGCTGTAGGTAGGGTCAACGGTGATTGGTATGGGTCGACAGTTACTGACGCAAGTCAACAGAGACCGCGACATATTTGTGATTTGATAAGGTAAAAATAGACAAAAATAAAGGATGAATAAGACTAAGTAAAGGATGGGGTAGTGACAGGGATCCCAAATGACTACAAAACCTGCAAGGATGAAGCACAAGATGGAGGAAAGATAAAGAGGCTCCACGTCAACTCAAAATGTCTTCAAATATCCACAATGATGAAAGAGGTCTTCAAAAGGAAGATCCAAGTTGATAGTAGTTGGTGGTGAGAAGAACACCCAGAAAATTCCTCCTTTGCAAGGAGGGGGTAAAGGCATATTTATAGGAGATAAATGGTAGGTGAGAGGTAGAAAAATATTAAATAAAGGCATTTAGGGAGGATAAATGAAAGGAAAAATATTAAATGAGGGTAGGTGGGAACCTAGGGATGGATAAAAAGTGGTTGAGATGAAGGAAAATATTAAATAAAGGAAAAGGGGAGATAAAATTATTAAATGAGGACCTAGGGATAGAAAATGGAGATATTTAGGGAGGATAAAAGGTGGTTGTAGGAAAATCATTAAATGAGGGTCTAGTAATAATAAATATATATGATTAGAGATTAATTAAATGGGATTAAGGGTGAATTAGGGGAAATAAAATAAATTATGGGGTAATATAGGAAAGTGGGAAATTTGAATAAATGGTATTTAGGAGGGAAAGGTTAATTTGAATATGACAAGAGATATGCATGTAGAAAAGATGACGGAGAGTGAACACGAGGTGAGGGGGGAGTTATACAAAAATTGGTGTCCACAAAAAAAACCTACAAAAACTAAAAAAATTCAAAGTTTGGGCCACCAAAAGTTACAAAAAACTAATCCAATATGTAAAGCATGAAAAAATACACAATCTAGAAAAATCTCTGTAGGCCTTCTGGAGCTGAAAATACAGCCTCTGGAAAAAAATTTGTCAAAAAATGATGCTCAATGGTGCAGAATATGTGATTTTTTTTTGCACACCAGGCTAAAAATGATATGTGTATGTCATATGATGGCTTAAATAAGCAACGAGAGGATAATTATGGTGTAAGGGGATAATTTAGAGAATTAGGAGGGTCATATAGCAGACCAAGAGCTTTAAAAAAGATCATAAGGCTAAACATGTAGCCTAATGGATTTTAACTTCATAAACATTGGTAAAAAATGCCTTGAAAAGTAATACTTTTCATCACACCATCTATCATGATCAATACAAAATTTCCAAAATTTATCTTTATCAAAGATAAAGTGTAGACATGTGCATTTCAAGGGTTGCCCAAACAACTACAAACTTAAAACGATGCTCCGAGAGCACCATAAGCCCAAATTATAAAAAAGTGGATTTTCTGGAAATCTCATGAGATGAAGAATCTAAAATTTAGTGATTGGATTGTCCATCCTACAAAAATTCATAAAAATATTGTCATGCACCCTATATGTTTTGGTTTCTCCCATGGAAGTGAAACTTGAAAAATTCACATAAAATAATACTTGCATACAAAAATACCATTTTTTTAAATGTGTATTTTTAAAATTAGAATCCATTATAAATATCAGAACAAAATTTAAAATCTAGTTTTATCCTGAAATTAAAGAAATTCCTTAAACAAGGTAGGAAAAGGATTTTTTGGTAAGAATAAAAAGATCATGTGGATTTTTAATACTAGCACATTGATATGCCTAAAATATTACAAATAACTTGGATAAGTATATAGATCAAAAGAAGAATAAAAAAGGCTTGATGAAATAGTTTTTCATGTGGAAAATTGTTGGGTTTTCACCAACAGTACGGGGCTAAGCCCCTCCTTCTTGTGTATGGGGATGCTCTCATTATTGAATGCAAACTAATTTAATCTATCTAGAAGTTGTGGGGTGTCCAATAGGCTAGGGATCACACAGGAACACTCCAATGAACTTGTGGCAAAGTTCTTGTACAAGGTACAAGGGAGGAATTTGTAGTGAAGAAAGGTAGAGGGGAGTTGGGTAAATAAGGAGAGAGAGGGTTACTATTATGAGTAGGCACTAGTAGAGTTCACACACAATAAC
Organism: Taxus chinensis; assembly: GCA_019776745.2. NCBI lineage: Eukaryota > Viridiplantae > Streptophyta > Pinopsida > Cupressales > Taxaceae > Taxus > Taxus chinensis. The sequence goes on along the minus strand of CM034151.1, from coordinate 308,461,765 downwards.
TAAAGTAAGTCCACATATAATTATAAGAACACAACAATGCAAACCATGATAAGAAAATACAAACCATATACATATACTTCCATTGATCCATTCATCAAAGGTGCAGACACCTCTCTTGGTATTACAAGATTATCATATATGAAAAGTTTGAAATAGAGGGTAGAGGAATATGAAACAAGAAATAGAAGAACTGCAGATTTTATTGCTTGATGTAGAATTGGAACTCTCAACAACATACATTCAATCAAAAAATTTCAACCCTTTGGAATAGAGAATCCATTCCAATTCATACGATACAATCTCTCCTTTCATCTACCCCCACATGACTCTTCACCTATCCTCACCACTTGTGACCAATCATATTCCTAAAAAGTGAGTCTTTCTTATTATTGGAAAAAGGACTGTTAAAATGTTTAAGTAATGGTCACTTAAGTGAATAGGAAAAATAACAAAAAAGTACATTCTCAATTGAAAATTAGAATATGGAGAGAGAGAGAGGATAGAAAGGGAAGGAATTGATTGATCTGTTGTTGATGAAGAACAATCTGATTTGAGGCATGGTGATCACAAAATCCACCTTCTGTAAGATGCACGGAAACTTTAGATTGCAGAATGACTGTTTAGAAACAATTTTGTGATATCCTCCAATGTGAGCTTGAGATAACCATGATAATAACTCATGATGGTTCCTTCTCGATCTCATAACGAGAGTGAGGATCACTTTCTTACTCTATAGGATTTCACAATTGGTCCTTGGTCATGAGAGACAACTCACGATGCTTAAATTTCTTGAGGTTTCTCCTTCACTTACTGAAATATGCCTTCATCATGTGGGGGAAAGGGATGGTCCCTGAATTATAATTCTTGAGAAGCGGCCACTGGTTGGAATGATACAAGGAGATGGCAATGACCAGACAACAAAGTTTGAGTTGAGTGTTTAGGAACACCAATAAGTGAATTGTATAGGGCTAGTTGATCATTCTTATGACTATGGTGTTCTGAACAAAGATCACATCTTCTTTCTTCATTGGCTCTAGAATACTCCTGAATGAGATAAATTCATACAATTCTTGTGCACATGTTTCTTATGGAATTAGGTGACCTTTTATTGATAGCAAGACTGATCCCTGATGAAACTTGAAGGAATGAATGGGAATGTGGTGATTCCTTGATTCCTTGAGCACAACGATCTTGAGCGCCTTTCCAACTCAATTAGCTTGGTTCAACATTCTTTTGAGAGATAATTTCCTCTTTTTTCTCCGTGAATTTCTCATCTCATTTTTTATCATGATGACATTCTTTCCTAGTTCGCAACTCACTTTCTTAAGAGATATTTTGTTTGGTTAGAAGCATGATTAGACATTCCTCAATTTCCCCTCATGAAGAAACAATACATGAATGGAAAATGAGCTCCATGTTCTTATCCTACATAATGCATTGGAACACTGCAAACTTCACAATTGCAAGATGTGAGATTCTTTTCAAGAACAGGCCAAGTGTTTAGAAACACTTCACAAGGAATGCATTGCTTGAGATGACAACTTTCCCTATGCACATATAATCCTTCCCATCATGATCATGATTCCCATACTCTCGATGAATTTAATTTTAATGAAGTTATTTATCCTCTTCAACCTCTTTTCTTGCCTCATAATGTTCTTGGCTTTCACTTATTGCACCTCAATGTGCTCTGCCTTGTTCCTTGACATAATTGTGATCAAAATGGTGCTCCAAGATCCTTTTGGAAGGTTAATTTCATTGTTTGAGATAAAAAACCACCTTGAAACCCTATGAGGATTTCAAAAATCAACAATATAAGAAAAATTGGATTTTCCACAACTTTCTGAACTAAAATTGGAAACTTTCTATTTTTAGCAGGTCCTAGCTAGGACTGTTATTTTCGGAAATTTTACCATGTTTTCACTCCCTAATATTTCTTACATGTTTAGAGGACCATGGATTTCAATATTTCACCTTATTTGACCACTTACTATTTATATTTATTCCCTGAGACACATGTTATTTTTTAGTAAGTGTGTTGCGGGTGTTGGATTGCAACGAAAGCGGTCTTGAAATTATGGATTTTATTATGAGATTCCCTGCTCCAAATTTTGGATGGTTCCTTCATCTAAATGAGTATGAATTTTTTTTATTCAAAAGGTAAATAATACTGAGAAAAAATCAGTCCTCCATATCTCGAAAAATCAACAACTTCATTGTGCGAAAAGTGGTTCAAATGAAACTAGATTTTTCGAAGATCATTCGCTTCGAGTTTTAGATGATTTCACATTTTGTATCTTCAGGGAATTAAAAAAGTTTTGAGGCAATAATTCTGATGAAAATTACATTCTTCAATATCCCTAAAAAATAGGACTTCATGGCACAAAAACTATCTCAAATGAAACTAGATTTTTCAGGGATTGTTCTCTCCAATTTTCAAGTGATTTCACTTGTCAGATCCTCGAGAAGTGAAGAAGAGCCTCACCATCATTTTGCTACTGCATCATGGAAAAAATTAATGGAGGATTGAATATTTGACAGAAAAATTTTACCCAAGTTACCAACTATGAAAAAAAAATTCAGCTCATCTTGTGTTCTGCTTCACATAGGGATCTTGTGCTTCAATTTCTGGATGGAGAACTATGTGCAACACTCAGTATTCATGGTCATGTTTGTTATAGAATATTATGGGAAGAATGGAGGTTGTGTTCATATTTTTTTTAGATCTAATGGCTTTAAAAATGGATGGAATGTCAAATTGGGTGAGGAAATAGGCTTAAAACCAAGTCACTTTGTGTTTTTGTATTGCCCCTACAATTATTTTTGTTCATTGAAGTGCAAGAGTTTCTCAGGACACAAAATAGGGTTTACAATCTTGATTGAGGGGTGAATTTTTTTTTCCCCTATTTCCCATTGAGAATGGGGACAAGAGGGATACAAAATTACACCTCAAGAAGATGCTGACAAGTGTCACTCCAAGGTTGAATGCGAGGGAGAGCTGGGAAAACAAGCCCAAACACCGAAGAGCTAAAGTTTGATCACATGCAGAACCTGAAGAGGGGATAAGGTGGGGAGAATTTTTTATTTCCTTTATTTCCCCTTGGGAAATGGAAAATAGGGACACAAAATTACACCCTCACCAGAGGGTGACATTTTTCACTCAGAAAAATGACTAAGTACAAACAACACACCTCCACAAGAGAGAACTTGACAAAATGATTCTTGGAGCTCCAGAAGGTATTTTCACATGAAAATTTATATTATTTTGAATCCCAAGAACATTTAAAGAACAATGGGATAGGTTTCAAACCTCAATTGTTATTTCATATTAAAAAATTGGCCCCTTTTTCTTAAGGATGACAAGGTGTGTCTACCAAGAATGAGATGCCTTGAGAAACCATCATGTATTGTGAAATATGTGACAATTCCAAAATTAAGATAATTAATCAAATTTTATAATTCCTATTTTTTTCTTTCACATTCCTTACAGAGCTCCAAAATCCTCTGTAGAAGTTTAGGTACCAATTTTGATTGTATACTCCTTATCTTTGAAATACCCTCTTCCACATCAATTGTTCCCAAACCTCCAAAACTTCCCTATTCCCAAATCAGTTCCAAGACCTTCATTACTATCCAATACCATGTACGGATGAGTGTGGGATTTTATATCCTTACCAGATGGTGCACACTTGCCTTAAAAGGCCAAAATTAGCCTTTCAGAGCCTATTGCAGAGCTAGTCTTCAGTTGCTCTTCACCGAATGAAATTGTTGTCTTTGAAACATTACTTTGAACACGGGATGACCTTCAAGTCTGGGATGGGTATTAAATAGAACAAAAATTGATCGGGACATGGATTTGGGAAGATTCAAAAGCAAATTTTCACATTTGGACTTAAATGTCATGCTTGGAAGTTTGAATTTTTGGTCTAGCAAAAATGCATGACAACAACTGGCTCTAGCTCGCAAAAATTAGAATATAAAGGGAAAAAGATAACCTCATCACTCTTGGGTGAGAATAATAGTCCTTGTTCAAATCAGGTAATAGATTCAACTCCTTACAATGTAAAATAAGAAAAGGTACAGAAATGACAAGGAGGGAAACACACCAAAAAACAAGAAAAAAACCTAAATTACCTATGAACATGTGGGGGAAAACCCACTTTCATTAAACCACCAATATAAACAATGTTCTTACTCATATACGAGTATCACCAAAAAAATTTCTTCTACAAATCCATTGACAACATCACTGAAATATGAACCTTTCCTCAACTTCTTGAGAAATCTAGTACGATTGTTATTGTAATTGATGACCCGCTTATTCAGTTCATTACTTATGTTACTTCAACACATCCATTCCATATTCTCATTGACTCCCAGGTTTGTTTTTATTGTTAATTATCCTTTACTATTGTGAAGACGAGTTTTAGTCATACTAAGCTTATCAAACTGAGGCCTGTGACATTTTATAGGCATTTTTTTTACTGTCATCTGATTCATGACCATTATATTTACAAGTTGATTCTAGAAAGATGTTTTGGAAGATTCAACATTATCTCTAGCCTCTTGATGTTCCATGTTTCTCAATTGGCCCAAAATCTTCTTCCATGTACTCTGGCTCTTTCTCAACATGTTGTCCTATACCATGTGGAATGTATATTGCTTCATCGTCTTATAAAGAGAATGATCTCAAGTTTGGGAATGTAACATGGAAATAACCATCTTCTCCATCTTGTTCATTTTGATCTTTGAAATCCATCTTCATGGTGAAATATCCTTTTCCTTGAGTAGAGTGAACATCAAAATATTCAAGCACATTCTTCTTCATACATCCCATGTCAAGAAGGTTATCGTATCAAACAAAATCAGCATTGAGACCATACACCATCCCATCTCTCCATTTTTTGTTGATAATGCCTCTATCCTCATGAAAGGGGAATGAGCACAAAATTGAAGCTGAAAATTTTATGTTGTCATTTTCCCAATTGTGAATACTAAGAACTAAGGAATCCATTTCTGGAAACATATTTTCATTCTTGCATCCTTTATTGTCCTCTTCCAATGAAAAGGTGAATTCATCATATTCTCAAATATACTCTTTGGATGGAACCTCATACTAAACATCAAGAACATGGTTTGAAACATTTAACTCGCATGATAAGAAGTTGTCAGAATCCACATCACTCACCACTCTAAGATTTCTCTATTATAAGTCAAGAGTCACCTAACCATCATCAACATCTAATGGGAAATACATGCTTTCAAATTCTGATTCCATCAAGTCACCATGATGTTTTTTGACCAGTTCCCTGATGCTTGGATGTTTTTCAACCAACATGGGAAGTTCACCGTCTTCCTCCAAAGTCATTAAAATTTTGTAAGACCTTGATTCTTGAAATATGATATCCTCCCTTGGGTCATCAGGCCTTTGAATGATGTACTTCATTTTTTTAATGGGAAGAATTTTCTTCATTTTACCATTGACAGGGATGATGGCATGTGACCAATCCATTTGTATATCTCCACCAACATCTCGACAGAAGCATCAACTCAACAATATGTCATATGCGATAGGTATATCCACTACAAGAATTCTCATTGTAATATTTTTGTCAGGGAAATATACAATTTCCACATGAGCATTCTTGACGGCCAACCAGAGGCACTTATTTCATTTCCATAGAGTAAAAATGGCCACTAGAAGGAGAAAGAGAGAGATCGATAGATTTATTAACTTTTACAGGCATGATGTTGTCGGAAGCACCAAATTCAATGATGCAATTATTAAGTTTATACCCATTAACCAACATGGATATATAAAAAGGTTATATCTTCCCAAATTGGAGGGTGTGGAAGAAAGATAGTTCGGAGAAGGAGTGTAATGAAATGCATGAGCTATTTATTTTGCAATGATATTTTTGGAACATGAGGCATACCTAATTCCTTTGATATATTGAATGAGCCTATAAAATTTCTTGGGAAGGGTGTTCAAGTATTCACTCACAAATTTGAACTTTGGATTTCTTGTAATTGTCAATGAAATTAAAGGATGAGGAAGTGTTAGGCACATTAGGGATTAAGGAAGTCTTCACATGATTATTCCTAGAATCTAAATAAATTTATTTTTCAAGGGAAGTTAAATGAGACTTTCCCAAAGAGGCAGAAGGATTCTGGGTTGAAGTAGTTGTTGTCGCCAAATCACTGCACCCTCCGAATGGCCAGGATGTGAATAGTACGTTCGGTGTGATTGGGACACATGGGATCACCTCTCAAGCTATGGGACTTGGGCTTGAGGTGAACCTCCGGAGAAGGCCGGCTTCCTCTTCCTAAACTAAGTGTTGTACTACTCCTAGTGTAACAAAAATGATTATCTAGTCCTATGCTAACATTTTCATGGGGTTTTAGGGAAAGAGATTTATAGAAATGAAACTATACTAGGGATGGTGATGCACCAAATAAAGGGTGTTTCCAAACTCAATAAGGGTTAATTTGAAGAGGGTGTGTGCACCACAGGTCAACTTCACCTACTGTAACTTAGAGAGGGTATAGGATACCACAAACTAAGAGACACGTGTCCCCTTTGTTAAAATTTATCAGACCGAGAAATATAATAGTTTCCCAATGAAGAAGGATGAACTCAAGAAGGGTGAACAGACACCACAACTCAACTACATGCAATACTCCACCACTCGATAAGCATAGAACTCCAAGAACCTACAATAGAACTTAAACTTGCACAGTGTACCTGCAAGTATGAGAAAGGCACAAAGAAGCACAGAAGGATGAAAGGACCGAGATTAGTCACAAAACACACACTTTTATTGCTTCAATAACATGCACAATGCATCATACATTCAGAAGAGGTAATAGTTGCCATTACAGTCTTGAAGAGGAGGCTTGAAAGTTCTCTCAACACACAAGAACAACTTGCAGAAGAGAGAGGATTCTTGAAAAGTATACACTCACCTGAGATATCTAACTGTCCAACTTGTCTGAACTGTTGGAACCCTTTGAAATGAGCTTCCAACTTACATTTATAGAAGAATATGTGAGAAAGAAGAGGAAATGGTCATAATTACATTCCTAAAATGAAGGCCCATGATGTATTTATTACAGTTAGTTGAACCACTTGAGAAGGTTCCATCATGGGTCATTAATTGCCTAATGACCTAGTCTTCTTAATTAATTAAAAGAATATTTAAATAAAATATTTAAATAATAATAATAAATATTATTATTAAAATATTTAAATAAAAGTATTAATTTAATTAACATAATGTCGGGACCCCCCCGTTGACCCGTTTGACTTGAAGAGGAGGGGGGTCCATGTGGATAGAATCTGCACATAGCCAAACTCGATGAGCTTCGAATCCTCTAACTCGGTGTTGCACTCGATTTTGAACCCCACACCAACTCTTTCCTTACCTTGGCAATCGAGCTCTTTTGCATTGACTCCTTCGAATGGTGAGCTATCAAACTCGATTCTTATCATTTTCCTTGGTTAACTCGAGGCCATTTATGCATTCCATTTTCAAACTTCAGGAAACATCACCACGAGCTCCCTGCGAAGTCACCGAGCTCTTCATCCAGCAAACGATCTTACCTTTTCCTGGGCTCAAACTCACTTGAATACTGAGCTTAACCCAATATTTCTAAAAAGAATGGTTTTACCACAATGCTCAGGATTCTTCCTCATCATATAACACTTGTAGTAAGAATGTTTTGGCTTTGCCATAATAAGCACAATTTGTACCTTCCAAACGATGAGAAAATGCCATTATCAATAAAGACCTAGTGCTGCCATGATGATGACCCAGGCTCATGCCCGTAACATGTTGATAGACACCCTTGAGACTGATTTTTGGCCCAAAAATCCCTTCGGTATTTTGGCAGTGCACTCGGCAATCTCGGCTCCAATCAACAATTATGCCACTATTGGGATCTTAGTCTGGCATAGGTAGTTGTGAGCTACACAATATACTCATTTTTCCATAAACTAAAAAGATCCTTTATGTTACAATTTGCAACACATAAAATAAGCCCTTCAAAAAATATATTAAACAACCGGGGCAACCAAGAGGACCTTGGAAAAATGTACAGGTAACAACCATATGAATTCTTCCTTAGTCGTGGATCAAAGCTAATAGAAATAAAGCCAGATAAAATTAGCTTGAAACTACAGTATAATCGTCCATTGTAAAAAACAAGCTTCTCTGAACCTGGTAAAAGAATACTTTTATTGTCTGATTGGACGTACATAATGGAAGGGTATAAATATTGCCTACTGCCCACAGAGTTTCTCAAAGAGACCATTTACAAGTGACAAAGATGTGGCATACAAAATGGCCGACCAGGTATTTCAGAGTTGACCTTCACATTCAATTCGTTTCTAGGAGAAGAAGTGCTGAGCAATATGAATCATTTCATTCTACACCATAATAAACCTTCATCTCCTGATTCAAGCAAATTTTATGAAGCCTTGAATGGCGTGACTCCAATCCATCGTACACAGCAGTGAATATTTGCTTCCTGCAGCTGCTATTCGATATTGAACAGATAACAACACAGTTGGACAACCTGCTTGCTGGAAGCGTTCAAAAGGCTTCTACCATACTACAACATATCAACTACCTGGTGCGTGGGAGTTTACCTCGCGACCACCGAATGCTCAGAGCCCGAACGAGAGTTGGGAGAAGTATGTTGGCAAAGGCAAACTGATCAGGTCAGACATCTATTTGTTGCATTCGGTGAAATAGTATCAACGCTTCGTGAGGAAACCCGTGTCTTCTATAAGCTGCAATTATGGTATTCCATGAGAAGGCGTTTCTTTCATGTGAAAGCATATTCTTGGAAATGTAGGTCTACAATAGTTGAAGATATGTAGATGGATTTACAGGGATGTTATGCGTGGTAAGCAGAATGTGTGGAGCCTCCTTCACCTATCTCCGTGTCATACTCGATTTTGGCCAGGCTAAACCACCACGTCTAATCCTATTAAACACTTCAATTGTCTCATTCCCACGTTCCCCGACTTACCTTCCGAGTGACTCACACAAAGACTCAGATCCTGTTTACACGGCCCATGTGGAAGTCTAATTATGGTTTTCCATCCCAATATTTCCACGCTTGGCAGTGTTTTCCTGAATCTCCCCTACACGAAGTGAACAGCTTGGAATGCCATCGTCAAATCTCCAACCTCGGCATACCAGCTTCAAATCCCCATGTAACGGCTCAGCCACATAGCCGAGTTGACAGATTCTGTGTGGAAAAAGTAGTTTGAATTGCCTTGGTTCAACCAACTTGAATATCCCTGTTCCATGCCAAATCCTCCTTTTTCCAAGTCAAATTGGCATGGCGTTTGTATCAAGGAAGTCCGCAGGATATGTGTGGGGATCTCGGACTTATGAATCCAATTTTCCATACATTGCCTTGGCAGGTCAGTTCCCAATTTCCACTTCTTGACTTGGTCATACAGCCCCAAATCTCCCCCACGTGGAATTTCTTCTTTGGCTTGCCATCCACGAAAACCCACTTGGCATTAGGCTTCTCGGATTCCCATTTTAAGAAAATAACTCATGAATACCTTAGTGCAGGGTTAAGGCATTATTTATTTATTTATTTATCCGTCTAGGCAAAGAGCTGAAAATATCCCACGAGCAGAACTTTCATGTTGGCGCTCCACCATAACACTTCCACCTGGCAATTGGTGTTCATTTCTCCAACTCACAGAAATCCGATTATGGTTTGCCACGGTTTTATCACACTTGGCAATGTTTTCTAAAATTTCCACGTTCTTGGCAAGATGAAACTCGGGGCCCCCCTTTGCGCAGAGACCTTGTGTTGGTTTTCCATTAACTGAAACCCGCTTGGAAATCATCATGAAATTTTCCCATGTGTGGAAATATCATATTGGTTTGCCACAACATTATCTCCACCACGGCTTCATCCCCATTTTAAGATACCAGAACAAGGGAAAAAAAAAATTTTTTTTTTTATATAACAACGTTCCCTGTTATGAATTATATAATTCAAACACACGTTCAAGTTTCAATAATTGTTCTCTGCCCAAACAATGCAGTTTGGATCACACAATTTCCCTTTAAAACTAATGTTCTCTGTTCACATATTTGCAATATGGAACACACATTCAGTGCCATTCAATCATATAACAGTTTCCATATGCTGCTGTAAATGACTCGAAGAACTACCGATCTCCCATTTTCATGGCTCGGAGTTTCAACGATCTCTCATTTCATGACTCGGCAACTTACCGATCCTTCATGTTCATTCATGCATAGTATAATGTATATACAAGGTTCTCTTACCGTTTCCAGTTATCGAAGTGATCCATTTAAGAAGCCTATCTGAATATCTGTTACTGATATTCATCTGACATCCTGCATCTTAAATTAGGTGATTAGGACAACGCAACCAGCACTTGCGATACTTTGGCCAAAGATTTTCACATGCTTTGCATGATCATATTCCTGGATGTGATACACACCAATGGAATACGTCCTTCACCTCACTTCGTCTATTATCTAGAATGGTCTTTCCTGGTCCCTACCAGTCCTTCCAATTTAAGGGTCAAACTCTAACTCCAACTAGCAATATGAACAAGTATAGGAAGTTACTCATGGTAACTAAAGATACGCAGACATACGGTGTCGTCCCTAGATGACTCCGTGTGTCTAGTTATCTTTAGTCCTCCGGAGTCACTCCGTATACGTGATCACACTCCTATCCCCAGCCAAGAACTTAGTATTCAGCTTATGTAATCTTGATGATTTAATTCGGGAGGGCATTGTAATATGTCAGCTATAACATTGTGTCGTCATGAAGGCCCCGCCTTCATGAAGACACCATGTTGTAACTGGCGTATGTCAATGTCCTACGGAATCCTCCCATCGAGAGTGCACATCCAGCTCAAGTGATTTGGTTATGATCTTAATATTTAAGATCAACTTTCAGCAGTCATGTTGATCCTTTATCCTCGTTCTTGTTACAGTTGTACGTAGCTAAGAGAGAATAAATCCATCTTCTAGCTTACTATGCATCTTCTCCTTCGTACCGAAGGGTTGCATTTTCTCTACTTGGTTCTTTTCTTAATCCTTGGATTAAGCAGCCCATTACCGATAGACTTAATAAGTTTAACCTATTAAACTTAACCAAGTTTTCCACAACTGTAAACAAATTCAGAATTCCAGCTTATTAGACGTCATTTAAACGAGGTCTAATTCTTAATGAATTTATTCATTTATTCTCCTTAACCTTACATAGTTAAGGTCTGTTAACCATGGATATGTTTTTCCCATATCCTTACTTTCTGAATTTAACATACGAGGCTATTAACGGAGTCCGAATACGAGGTTCGGCTGCTCCTAAGTTATTTGATATTCCTTAGCTTTCAAGCTAATCCCGAATACCTTTCCAATATGAGTACATGTTCTTCCTAATCCTTTTTAATGTCAATTAAAAATTCATCTTAACCCAAGTATGAACTAATTGCACATTTCAACGTAAAAGTTGTATTTAGGTAAGAATAGATGTCAGTTCCTTTTAAATCCATCCAAGAACATTTGAACAATTCCAAATCAAGAAATAATGTTATATTCCCAACTTAATCAACAATATCAAACTGATATAGTCATTAAAATATCACACTTGTATTTGTATTCATCAATCCATTTCATAATCTATACATTTGCCAGTCCAAATTACTGGACTTTGTTTATATAAAACAACATTACAACTCATAAGATAGAAGAATGTAATTTCTTCTTTTCTCAATTCCTCGTAGAGGAATAATAACTATCAAATACAATCCATCTTCAGTCAATCAAAAGAAGTATCAGAAAACAACCATGTCTTCGTTTTACTCAAGTTCCATCTGTAAAATTACTTGCACGGGTCAGTTCATTGAACTGAGCATATTAAGCACTTGTCATTAAAATGAGGTGCTTTTAATTAACTGTCTCAATAAAAGAACCCTGCTTTTATGAAACGTTAATATGAACATCAATCAAGAATTAAGTATCAAAAAGAATGAACAGCATGACAACTGAATCATCTAAATACCATCCCAATCAGTCAAAGGATTGTTGTCCTCTTTCCTAAATAATCATTACAAAAAGTAATTTCCTTCAAACAGTTCCAGATTACAACATCTGTAAAAAAACTAGGAACACACATTTGCATACTGATGTTATAACATTAAATGCTATCTATTTCCTTCCCTTTCATTAGTAATAAATTTCAAAGGATAAAATTTGACTGAAAATATAAACCAATTACTTTCCTTTCAGTTCATGCAACTCATTTGATTTCAAGCAATCAAGTACAGATGAGAAAGTAAACAACAATAGAATATAGATGCTTAATCCCAAGCCATATAAAATTCGTTCCTTAACGATTACAGATTTCCAACTGTATGAGAGAAGAAATGATCATTATTCCAAGTTATCCATCCACACTCCTATTCCTTTCCTCATGACTGTACTAAAAATTAAATCCAAACGAGACATCAATCAAAGATAACAGTTCAGAGTGAAACTTACAAAATCCATTCAGAATTCACTTTCCAACAGCAAGGAATAATTCCATTCATACTCAGCTTTAAATGAAAACAAGGAAGAATTTATCATCCCTATCAATACTTCCTTTAAATCAGGCTCATACGAATACCAAAAACAAGTTGGTAAAACATTGTATCCATCATAGAACAAACAATGTAAAGAATGCATACTATGCTCTTACTGTACTAGAAGAATTCATACTTCTTTCACTGTATTATAACCAAATGAACAGTTATACAGTCGCTTAATCAATTATTCACACGACTTTCTATACCTATGAACGCACACAGTTCATAAATAATAATTTGCACTTTGCTATAACCTACAGCAAGTCCAACCCGTATTGTACAGTAAAGCTCTATTGTTGCTATTTCCAGAACTCAAACAGCAAGAAGAGAAAAATTCATCCCTGTAATTATTTCAATAAGAAAACACCCATTTTCTTCAAACACAACAAGAATCACTCAAGTCGAGTTCGTATTTGAATGACAGTGCAAAATCAGAGATCACACGAATCATTTCATCCTTTCGTTTGTACAAAAAAAACAAACACAACACTCAGAAAACAATCTAAATGCCACTGTCACTTCCATCAAGCCGAACCTATGATGCTCAATAAATCTCCAATTACCATTTCTTTCAAAATCTAAAACAGCAGAAAGAAGAAGAACTCGTTTCCTTATAATTTCAGTAAGGAAACAATCATTTTCTTCAAAATGTAATAAGAACACCCAAGTCGTGTTTATTTTATAATGACAGCTCAAACCCATATTGACAATAGAACGATTGTTCAACAATGTCAAACAAACTCACACAACATGTACAATTTTCATTCAATATGCCATTTGTAAAGAAATACCCAGTTCGAGTTCCTTATCAACAGACATTTCAACCCGAAATCCCATTCTTCTATTTCACAATGATGTGCAGAACCCAGAAATACAATATTCATATAACAATACCTTTATCAAGGCAAACCCGCATAGGGTATTAAATGTGCAAGCTTGGTACAGTCAAAACAGTCTCAAACAACAAGCTAATTCACATGTATTTCATTCGTTTGCACAGAAATTCAAAGCCAAGTTCGTATTCACGACAACAGTCCGAACTGGAAGATCAAACCGCATCCATAAAACACAACAAAATCAACTTTCCATCACAGCAAGGAGAAAACATAGTTCATTTATAATTTCAGTAAGAAGAACAATTACTTTCTTCAACTTCCACGATTACCCAATTCGTGTTCATCCATTTTTACAAAAGAAAAAGCACAGCTAAGTATTCATAAGCATAATTTCCTTATAATTTCAGTAAAGAAACAATCCCCAATATTGTCGAACAAATCAACACAGCATAGGCTGTATTTCCAACTCAATACTTATGCAAAGACAGTTCAAATCGCAACAGCAAAGAAAAACGACTCTACCCAAATCATCTCAATCATGACAGCAAAGTCGAATAAACCCAAAACCCCCTTCATCAGAAGAGCAGGGTTGTTTTAATGAGACGTTTAAGCAAAGCAAGCAGTTTAAAGAGAAGGGCTTAACATGCCTGATAATCTTCCTTGAAGCTCGAAGAAAACCGCGCCTACAGGAGTTATTTCCTTCCATGGCGGCAGTAGCAGAGCTTCCCAAACAATCACCTTCCGCTACAGGCTCAAAAATAGCCTTAGATTTTCCAAAGAAACAGAGATAACAATCAAACACAACTGGTTCGACAGAACCATGAAAAACCAAATGCAGAGCAACTTCCAAAAACCCGAAAGAACACAATGAACAACAAAATTTCCTCTATGCTCTTTCCAAGGCGGGCTGGTCGCAAAGACCAAGAAAATTAAATGCATTGAAGGCTCTGCCTTTTCCTTTTTCCTCACGCCACCGCCGACTCGGGTTGGCGAATTGCCAAATTCAAATTTTGCATGAAAACAGAGTTTAGTCTCATGACTAACTAGATGCCCCTAACTTTTCCCTGTTCCCGCCAAACTTGGCGCTGTCCACGCAAGGACCACATTCATTGCCCATTAAATTTCCTTCCATCCTTATCCTTTCCATCCCCATGGGTCTGTGCGTCCCCTTCCTTAGGTTAGGATTAGTTTAGGATTTATAATAGTGTTCAAATCTAGGTCATAGGTTAATAGGATTTAGATCTATTTTTACCATTATAGAATTTAAAAATCCACATAGGATAGTAGTTAGGGTATAAGGTAGAACTTAGGGGTAGATTAGGGTCTAATCCCCTAGCACTTAATTAATCAATTTCCAATCAAGTCCTTCCGACTGACATCCAAATTCAGCGCTATGTAGGACGTTTCGTCCCACGTTCCACATACCTGAGCCACCCGCATCCAGGCCTTTATCGCCTTACGGGGTCTGGCGTTACAACAGTGTATGGTTCAAGAATCGAACCTTTTCCATTGGCATCTACGTGCCAGCTATTCATACCTGAAATCAGGTGCTGCAACATTTATATCAACCTTCAGTCTGGTTTAAAAGTAAATCGGCAAAGCGATTACAAGAAGGCCACAACATACCTTGGATCAATGGAATTGATTCAAGGTGTGTTGTCAATCAGCGAATAGAGTTCATCAAACATACGACCGATCTGTTGTCATATCAGCAAACATACAAGCAATAATTACTGTTGTCCCACGTAAACAAATTACAGTATACAAGAGTCCAGATTAGCAACACATTCCTTTAAGATCAAAAATATATCTTAACATGTTTGCCTTCATTTCAGCAGTTACAACATTATGAAAAATAATCACCATGATAACTTACAAAAATCAGGGCGTTATTTATTGATAGCTCGAACTTTGACTCTCCCTGACTCAGCCTTAACTTCCGCTTGCATCGATCTCTACTGAGATCCTTATAGAGTTCCCTTCATTCGTCAATTTTCAACGAGCTATATTTTACATTAACAAGACCTCATCGAAGCTCTTACAACTGAGAGTCTTTACTGAGATGACTATCAATTTGACACCGGGGTTCTCTATCAACTTGACCCCGAACCTTCTTTACTGAGTTGAGATCAACTGGGTGCCTTTTTGATACTAGGTGATCTCTCATATGCAATTTAAGAATTATTTTTAATTATTGCATCTCGATAATAACCGAAGGTGGGTTCCTGGGACTATTTTTTTCATTTTGAACGTGATAGGACCCCATTGTCCAATCTTGCCATGTGTGCAAAATTGGATAACCGTAGTCTCATGCTTCTTCTCATCTGACCCTATGGAAGCAAGCTTCAATGACCCTCCTTTCATTTTTGTTTTTTGTAGATTCACCATTTGAGGATTTGAATTCTTAGCTTGGGCAACAGAAGAAGATCCCTCTTTCTCCATTTGTGATCAAGTGAATACCGTGTAGGAGTAGTTGTTCATGGATTCTTCAAAGTATTCATCGGGTAAAAATGCATAGTACCTAATCTTGGCACATTCTTCTTCTCCCTCATCTTCAATTTATGATTCAATAACATCTTCTCCCTCATCTTCATCAACCTTGAATATTGCATTGACCAGTTGAGATTCCAAGGAAATCCTTTGAGGTGATCCTACAATTTGATTTCTATTTTGGTTCTTGTATGATGCATGTTGGGAAACTTCCTTTTTCAACATCTTCAAATCATTGGCCAAATTTTGCAATAATGGATCAACTCTCTCATCTTTATAATTTTGGGCCTTATCCTTCATTGAATGATTCTTGATATTTCCTAACAAGACAAGGTCATCTTTGAATTCAATGGAAATTTCTTGAGCATTGTTCAAATCTCTTGGTTGAACTCTGTGTAAAATGAAACTAACTTCAGGCAACTGGGCATTCACGAAGAACCTTTTCATATTATCTGTAATAGGACAGGTAATAGTGGGAATATTTTTTATCAGCTAGTTTGAACTTTTCCATGAAGTCTCTCATGGACTCTTGCAGTTATTTCTTCATTTGAGTTAATTTAGAAATGAGGGCATGAGCATATTTTGTAGTATTGAATATCACTTCAAAATTACTTTTCATATTTCCCCAATTGTAAATTGAACATGATGGAAAGTAGTAGAACCAATCCATAACAACATCTTTTATTGTTTCCACAAATAACTGCACTACAACATCTTCATGTTGTAATCCAAGGATGCCACAGGCTGTGATGAAGGATGTGATATGATCATCAAGACATTGGTTTCCATATCCATAGAATTTAATTTATTTCTTGATCCTTCTGGAAGTTCATGAAGTGGTGGATCCAAAGCCAATAGACCAGTGTTTTATCCCTATGGAACAAGTGCTTGTGCTATCATTTCTTCCTCTTCTCTTTCTTCTTTTGGTTCTTCCTCTCATCTAGGAATTTAAAATTCAACTGTGGGTGAAAGATAGAAGAATAAAGAGGATTTTTAGGGGAGTATTAGTAGGAGTTTGGATAGGATTTCTAGGGGTACCACTTAATGAATCAAATGGAGATGAAGCTTGAGAGAATTAATATGGATTATCTCTTACTTTCTCTTGCTGAAATTGTAAAGCTTCAAAAGCAGGGTCAACAATTCCTCTCAATCTATTCAATTTTGTATATCTTCTTTCAGTAAGGTTTTCTCGAGTTCTTAGGAAGGAAAAAACCTTGAAAAGTGCAGGTTTCTCAATAGGTTTGCAAAAAGGCATTTTGATCATTCAAATAGTTTTTTTGGTATTTTCAATTTTTTGATTTTTTATATTTTCAAAGATATTTATGGGTGCACGAGGGTAGATCTCTCCCAAGCAGAGTCACCTAAAACTATTGGCGAAATAATTTATTGTGTGGAAAATTATTTGGTTTTCACCAACAGTATGGGGCTAAGCCCCACCTTCTTTTATTTGGGGAGGATCCCATTATTGAATGCAAACTAATTTAATCTATCTAGAAGTTTTGGGGTGGCCAATAGGTCAGGGATCACACAAGAACACTCCAATGAACCTATGGCAAAGTACTTATACGAGGTACAATAGGGGAATTTACAACGAAGAAAGGTATAGGAGAGTTGGGGAAATAAGGAGAGAGATGGAAACTGTTTTGATTATGCACTAGCAAAGTTCACACATAATAACCAAAGTAAGTCCAAATCCAATTAGAAGAACCAAAAAAATGTAAGACCACTAACAAGACTAAATAAGCTAGAGACACAGAGTTCTTTATGATTCATTCACTCAAAGGTGCAACATTGATTTTTTTCTTGGGTATTACAAGATTATCATATATGCTTAAAAAGTTGCAAAAAAGGGAGATGAAGTAGAGGAAAGGATAAATAAAAGAAATAGAAGAAATGTAGATCTTATTTTTTGTTTAGTGATGAAGTAAAAATATCAACCTAAAAAACCCAAAATTTATATATAAAAACTAAATTTCAAAATCCCTTTTGAATGGAAAATCAATTCCAAATTTATAGCTTTTGAATATCGTCCTTCTCATTTACCCACCACATGAATCTTTCACCTATCCTCATCACTTTTGACTTTTCATATTTCCCTTAGAAGAGACAAATTAAGTACCTCTTCTTATAAATTGGAGAGAGTATTATTACACATGTTCAAAAATATTTTTTCATCACTTAAATGAATAGGATGAAATAAGGAAAAAAGTACATTCTCAATTGAAAATTAGAATATGGAGAGAGAGCAGTGAGACTGAGAAACGTGAAGGGGTTGATTGATCAACCACTAATGAAGAGATTTTTGATTTAAGGCTTCGTGATCAAAATATCCTAGCTTCTACATGATGCAAGGATACTTCAGAATATCGAATGAGTGTTTATGAAGACATTATTGTGAGACCCTCCTGATGTAATAGCTTGAGATGACTACGGAAATAACTCATGACAATGGTTCATTCTAGATCTCTACATACTGAGAGTGAGGATCACTTTCTTATTCCCTAGGCATTCCACAATTAGCCCTTGGTCATGAAAAATCATCTTTATGATCCATAAACCTCTAGATGTTTGTCCCTCACTTACTTAAATAGGCATTCAGATCATGCAGGGGAAAGGTATGATCCCTAAATTTAAATTCTTGAGAAGCGGCCACCAGTATGAATGATATGAGGAGATGGCAATGACCACACCATATAGTTAGAGGTGAGTGTTTAGGAACACTACTAAGTAAATTGCATATGGTTAATTTCTCATTATTATGACTATGGTACTATGAAAGAAGATCAAAAATTATTTCATCCTTGACTCTAGAACACCCCTAAATGAGCTCAATTCACACACTTCTTGTGTACATGTCTCTCATGGAATTAGGTGACCTTCTCTTGATAGTAATATTGATCCCTGATGAAACTTTAAGGAATGAGGTGATTCTTAGATTCCTTGACCCCAATGATCTTGAGTTCCTTGCCAACTCAATTATCTCAGTTCAAAATTATTTTAAGAGATATTTTCCTTGGTTTGCTCCATGAATTTATCATTTAATTTTGATCGTGATGACATTCTTTCCTATTTCACAAATTACTTGCTCAAGTGAGATGTTGCTTGGGTGGAAGCATGCTTAGACATTGCTCAATTGCTCCTCATGAAGAACTGATCTATGAATGGAAAATGAGCTCCATGTTATTGTCGTACATAATGCACTGGAACACTGCAAACTTTGCCTCCTTTGACTTGCAAGATGTGAGATTCTTCTAAAGCACGAGCCAAGTGTTTAGAAACACTTCACGAGGAATGCATTTCCTAAGATGACCACTTTATCGATGCGTGAAGAATCCTTCCCATCATGTTCATGATTCCCATTCTTCTGATGAATTTAATTTTAATGAATCTATTGATCCTCTTCAGCCTCTTTGCTAGCCTCACAATGTTTCTGAATTTCACATGTTGCGCCTCAATGTGCTCTGCCTTGTTCCTTGACATAATTGTGATCAAAATCGTGCTCCAGGCTCCTTGTAGAAGGTTGATTTAATTTTTTACCTATGTAAACACCTTAAAACCTTGTGAGGATATAAAAAATAAATAATATAATTGGAGTTACCACAAATTTCTGGACCGAAATTGGAAACTTTCTATTTTTAGTAGGTCCTAGTCATGGCTATTATTATTGGCAATTTTGCCATGTTTTCACTCCCTGATGTTTCTTTCATGTCTAGAGGACCATGAATTTTGAGAATTATGTTTATTTTAACACTTATTATTAGTCATTCCCCACCATGGACACATGTTATTTTTAGTAAGTGCACTGTAGGTGTCGAATTACAACGAAAGCAGTCTTAAAATTAGAGGTTTTATTATGAGATTCCACGCTCCAAATTTTGGATGATTCCTTCATTCAAATGAGTGGTAAAATTATTTTTTCATCATAGGGCTCAAAATACTAAGAAAAACCTAGTCCTACATATCTCAAAAAATCAACAACTTCATCGTGCGAAAAGTGGTTCAAATAAAACTAGATTTTTTAAATATCCTTCGCTCTGAGTTTCAGATGATTTGACCTGCTGGATCTTCGGGAATTGAAAAATTATTTGAGGAGGGATAAATGATAATGAAAAATTCATTCCTTAATATCCCTAAAAATATGTACTTCATGGCACTAAAACTATCTCAAATGAAACTAGATTTTTTAGGGATTGTTTTCTCCAATTTTCAATTGATTTTGCCTGTTAGATCCTCGGGAAGTGAAGAAGGGAATCATTCTAATTTTTTTATTGTGTCATGAAATCCATTAATGGAGGATTGAATATTTGATAGTAAAAATTTACCCAAGTGACCAATTGTGAAAAAAAAATTCAGTTCATCTTGTGTGTTGCTTCAAATTGGGATCTTGTGCTTCAATTTCCAGATGGAGAACTATGTGCAACACTCAATCTTCATGGTCATGGTTCTTCTGGAACATTCTAGGAAACATTGAGGTTGTGTTCATATATTTTCAGGTTTCATGGTATAAATAGTGGATTTAATGTCGAAATGGGTGAGGAAATAGGCTTAAAACCAAGTTACTTTGTGTTTTTACATTACTCCGATAGTAGTTTTTGTTCATAGAAGTGTAAGAGCTACTTAGGGGAAAAACTATTGAGTGAGTGGTGAATTTTTGTGTCCCCTATTTACCTTTATGAATGGGGACAAGAGGGACATAAAATTTAGCCTCATGGAGATGCTGACAAGTGTCGCCGCAAGGTTGAATGAGAGGGATAGATGGGAAAAACAAGCCAAAACACCTAGGAGCTAAAGTTTGGTCACATGCAGAACCTAAAGAGGGGCTGAGGTGGGATGTATTTTTGTGTCCCCTCTTCACCCTTGGTAAAGATAAAATAGGGATAAAAAAAATCTCCCTCACCAGAGAGTGACATGTGTCACTCAGTAAAATGACTAAGTACGAGCAATACACCTCTACAAGAGAGAACTAGACAAAACGATTCCCAGAACTCCAGAAGGCATTTTCACATAAAATTATATATTATTTTGACTCCCAAGAACATTTTAAGAACAATGGTATAGGTTTAATAACTCAATTATTCTTTCATATTCATTCAATTATTCTTTTAACTTCAAAAATTGGCCCCTTTTTCTTCGGGACAATAAGGTGTGTCTACTAAGAATGAGATGCCTTCAGAAACCATTAGGTCTTGTGAAAGATATGATGATTCAAAAATTTATATAATTCCTCTAAATTTTTAATTCCTATTTTTTTACTTCCAATTCCTTACAGAGCTCTCAGAATTCTCTGCATAAGTTCGGGTATCGATTTCAACTGCATACTCCTTACCCTGTAAAAACCTCTTTCACATCAACTATTCCCTAAATATTCCTAAATCAGTTACAAAACATTCATTCCTCTCTAATACCACTTATGGATGAGTGTGGCATTTCAGATCCTTACCAGAGGGTGCACACCTACCTTGAAAAGGCCAAAATTAGCCTTTCTAAGCCTGCTGGAGAGCTAGTCTTCAGTTGTTCTTCATTGAATGTAATTGTTGTCTTTGAAAAATTAATTTGAACACTTAAAAAATATTATTCATCATGTTGGGAAGACATATAAGGCCATGATGGGTATGACATGGAATAAAAACTGACCGGGAGAGGGGTTTGGGAAGACTCGGAAGAAAATGTTCACATTTGGGCTTAGTTATCATGCTTGGAAGTTTGAATTTTGGGTCTAGAAAAAATGCATGACAAAAATTACCAAATGAAGGAGTATCACTTTGATACCATAATGGGTGAAAATCATGAACCTCCTCAATTTGGACCCACTCTAGAAATGTTAGAAGTTGCTACAAATAATAAGAAATAATAGAAATAATTTACTGCCAATAAATAAAATGAATGAGATTGATATCAACAAGTTTCTCTATAGTTTAAAAATATAAGTGATCTATATATAGAAAAATCAAGAGTTATAGTCCAAATTTTCTTTTGACTATATGATAGACATGTGTGCAATAACCTCCACATTAATAGGAATACATGAGACAATTGGTCAAGCTATGAGCACCACATATCCTAATCTAATCCTAAGAGGTGTGCAAAGTATACTAAGTCAACATTGAAGCTTAAATGAAGATAAGTGAACTAAGTAAACTTAAAATAAAATTTGCATGTATTTAAATATTGCAAGAAAAGTATTAGTTGATAGTGGAAGTAAAAACAATTTGGTATTTGTTGAGATGATGCACGAGATCATAACCCATATCTAAATCCTAAAATTTTGACATGGTTGATGGAAGGACAATTAGGCATTTTGGGAGAACAATGTGAAGTGAAGATGAAGATTTACAATGATGCAAACAAGGTTTTGTGTTAGTGAGGCCTTGGAAATTCGATGAAGAGATGTTGTGTGATGAGAAACAAAAAATAGGGTGTGGAAGGTTGGATAAATTCATACTATAAACTCACTAATAAGTGAAAAAAATTTATCTCACTAAGATCATATGGTTAGGTGCAAGAAAGAACATGCCATGTGGGATGGAGAAGGAAAATAATGATGTGGAAAATTTTTGCACAAAGAAGATATGGAGTACATGAAAAACTAAAAATAATATGGCTGAAAGGTGAGGATGAAATGACATGGGAAATATGCAAACCAATATGGTAATATGTTTACCCCGCATAAGTGTGCAAGAGGATGAGAATTGCACATTTTTCTCTACAAGTTGTGTGCATAATCATTACATAGAGGAAAGAGAAGCTGATAAGAAAATAAACACCCCATGTAGATGGATGAAGTCAACCTGTAAAGGATAGGGATGGGGTGTATAATACAAATATGCTATTTGGTGGAGGAGGTCAGCCTCTTACCCAACTAACGCTAATAGTTGTGTAAGAAACCAAAAAAATATGTTAAGAAAATAAGCTAATTCTAGCATTATGAAAGGTTATGTTTGTGCTTAATATTTGTTAATATGTTCTTGCAAAATTTGTAATTCAAGAAAAGTCTTTTTGTAATGTTTTATTGCACCTACATATGTACAAAATTCGACAATGTATTTTGTGCCTACTTTTTATAGTGTAAGTGTCTATAGTGTTTTGTGTTATCATTTAATGCACACAAGTACTTTTAGGGTCATTGATCAAGAATGGTTGTGGCATTCCCATAATATTCCATCTTATTCATGATGTCTTCCTAAGATAAAAGCATCATTCAAAAGGTAATAAAGAACTTTGATTGATATCACAAGAGTTAAATAATTTTAGGATAGTGTACGAAAAAAATAATTTGTATGTGCAACATTTTCTAAGGATCACGCTAATAATATGTGTTCTACTTTATAGTGTACACCTTCCCTTAAGTTGTGAGGTCACAAAACCTAAATTGCATAATCTCATAAGGGTTCGGTGATAAATAATATGAAATCTTATGCACCGTTTTGCATCAGTGGCATGTAACTTTTGGAGCTTCTAGTTTGAATATGACGACATGTATCTCATCTAATTTCATAGTTGTATCCATTGAAACAAATCAATTGCTTCATGTTACGATCACTTGGGCCCTATCTTTCTTAGAGGAATGGGATACATTCAATATCAAAATGGTAGTTTGTTACTTTAAAGTAATCATACAACTAGATAATCAATTCTACCCTTTATAGAAGGCATTATATTCCAGACAAAGAAGATGTAGTTTGACCATATGGTGTAAGGAGTATTGAATTAGCTATTTATGTGCATGTTTGAGGGAATGGTATTAGAATTGAGTCATTGTGGACACACTACACTATTTAAAGGTTGTAATATTTGGAAAATTTTATGTGGTATGAGTGAATATTGGCAATCGGTTAGATTGTTGTCATTAATTTTCTATGTAATTTTTAAGCATCTCGGTTAAAGGCATCCTTTTATTAGGACCCCTAACTATTGTTGAATGACTTGATTTGATTGGAACACATGTTTACTTTATGTCATTACTATATACATGGTGATTTATGTATCCTATTTATGTACATGTTTTTCATGGTAGAAATGAGATGGATGCATGACACATGCCATTTATGAAATATGAGCATATATATTTGTGGAATTTCTCGCCCCCATGGGCAACCTTTCTACCCTAGGAGCATGTCCAAATAGGCATCTTGGCACACATATTAGGTGATATATTTACATGCTCGTATATTGATCATATTGAGCTACATAGAATGATGATACATGAATTTATCTTATTCATACCTTAGAGTGATATGGATATGATATATTGTTAAACTAGATAATAAAATTCATTGATTATGCAAACTAAAATTGCTTTCATTGTGCCTACTTTTTACTGATGATTGTAACATTGATTATTAATGATATCTATACTAAATTTTATATGTGTGTGTGCTTGTTACATTGATTGTGTTTTTGGGTATTAGATTGATTGTGCCTTGTGTGTGTGTGTGTGTGTACACAATGTTGTGTTGTGTGTCAGTTATGTCAAAAGGTCCTTCAGCCTTGGTCAAGATGTGTCATGTAAATATTATGTTATGTGTTCTATGTGTGTGCTCCTTGATCATGATATGTGTTTATGAATTATTCACTATAAGGTTGATAATATGTGAATATATATTTAGTCTTGTGTACAAAATTACTCAACTATCATTATATGTTTACTATCATGATTTTTATCATGTATAACTCTATTGTGTGTTTTCTATTAAATTTGTCATGAAATATATCATGCATTTATTGCAACATTACCAAGTGACTCATTGGTATATCTAGCTAACATTGATACCTATCTCTAGTGTATTTACATCATTATATATTATGTGCTACTAAAAAAAATCCATTTCCTTGGATGACATGTTTCATGCGTGTTTAAGTCGTCAAATATTTGTATGATGATATATACTATCATGATTATATTTACATGATTATGTTTTTTGTATACAACACATGGTGTGTTTAGCTCTTTCTTTTGAGATTATAAATTTGTGGGTTTCATCCCTCATATCAAAAGGGGGACATATAATATGCTTGTTTAAAATATTTAGGCCATGTCATATAAAGTGTTCAAAAATCTAAGATAGATTATATATGGTTCAAATAGGTCAAATGGCGCATATTGAGACTTGTTCGCATGAATTTGAGAAATAATTGAGATGTTTTGTGAAATTCTGAAGATAAAATAATGATATTCTATATGATTTTGAGGAACAATTGGGGTGTTTTATATTACTTTGAGGAACACGTGGATCATTTGGGGCATGGATTTTATCTATGCACACATTTTGTTTTTACATTTGAGGATCAATGAAGAGCAATTTATACTATGTTACACTTTTGGGTCATATCCATCTGTAGTGGATGATCCAATTTTCATTGATCTTATATGAGGTCCCATGTTGAGGAGTGCCCTTGTTCACATCTTTTTCCAAGAGGAGGACAAGGATGGATCAATTTTCACCATATTAATTTGGTCATTTGAGTCCTATGGCATTTACACTCTAAACCAACAGGTGCGCATTACAACGTCAGTTGGGTTTGCATACCATTGGATGTATTTTTTCCATGGATCTTTCAAATTTCAATCTTATAGTGTTTTATATTATTTTAAAATTTTCATGATGAGAAGACATTAATGCACACATGTTTTTTTGCAAATTTCACAAGGAATAAATGGCACATTCTAGAGAACATTGTGGTGGTTATGTTAGTCCTTTTAATTTAATATTTTTAATTATATATTAAAAGAGGGGCAATTTTTGACACCTAAATATTATCTTTCTCATTTTTAAATCAACTTTGGCATAGTTTGACATACTTTTACCCACTTGGAAAAATCATGTATATGTGAATCTTGAGTACATGTCTCCCTATTAATCTTCACATCCACTATCTATCCACATATATCTATCAACCATATCTATTCAATATCATCTCAATCTATACAAGAACACCTCATGATCCTAAATAGGCATTCTCCATGCCTTGGATCCACTTTCTGCACTCCCGATATATTATTGGTAAATTTGAACAACTCCCATTTATCATAATTGTGTCTTACTGGAATGTAAAGAAGCCTTCAACGAATAATTTTTAAATCAAGAAATCTCCATTATGTCAACCTAGACACATTTCATGGGTTGGTTATGGTGGAAAACTAACAAACAGTCACCTATATATAAAAAATATCCATGAGGTCATTTACTCACCTTGGACGTGTATAACACCCCTCACATTCTCTTAGAGAACTCTCACTACATTGATCACTATCAAATTTGTAGAAATTCTAAAAATTCTCAAGGATCAGCCCTAAGGTAGCCCTAGAAACCATCTGAATTCAAAGTGGTCAAAGTTGCATGATGCCAAAGATCAAATTATGAATAAAGATAAATTATTTTAACATATGATTTTACACTCACTCACCTAGGATGGAGAACTACATGTGGCTTGATCCCTCTTTGACATATTGGTATTTAAGAACTGCTCAATCATGAATGTGAATGAAGATGTCTAGGAAAAAAAGTTGACATATTTTTTAGGGTCTCTTGTGGCCTTCTAAAAGAAAATAGGGTTTCAAAAAATAAGATCAAAAACATGTACCCTCGCACTGGATCAAAGAACTCATTATATCTATAAGTAGGTTATAGATAGAGGCAAAGTACGCCCAGAAGTTACATACCCTCAAACATGTAGACATTGTCGGTAAAGTCTAAAAGTGTGAGCTATTCATAGGGGTCTGAGTTTCCTGATAGTGTGCAAACAGTCTCTCAACCCCTATTTCTAGTTTGAGCAATTGAGGAAGCATTTATAACGATGAAGACGCCTTGTATGAGTGGAAGAAAATTGGAATAGGTTCAGTGACTTATTCTTCTTCTTTTTTGTCAATTCCAATCAAGTAATTGCACCATATACTTGCTCAAACAAATTTGAATTATTATACTTGAATGACTTAATTAGATAGTCTGAATTGATTCCATGTTTTAATTGCATTATATGTAAAATAGTTGAAAGAAATCCCTACTTGGCATGTATGGCCAAAATGCCTACAACCCTTTTCACCAATTTTTGGCATGATTATGATCACATTGTTTGTTTGTTATTCCTCATTTTAATGTTTTGGTTATTTTTATCCCAAATTCGCACCCCAAAAAATTTGGTCAAGACAACCCCGCACATAGAGAAAATATGAAGGGAAAACATTTCGGACCGACGAGCTCGCATTCCAAAACGAGGCAAAGGAAAAGTCAAAGTTTGGACCCGAGTCAAATCAAAGCGGGGAGTCGGAGACAAAAGGTGAAGCGCATTCCCGAGCCAATAAAAGGGTGCCACGTGTCCAAGCGGAGCAGCGAGGCCACGAAATTTTTCTAGATTTTGTGATTCTCGTGGAAAGGACAAAAGATAAACTATGGACCCATAGGCCCGATTTATGCTCCAATCTGGTTGCCACGTGTCCCATATAAAAAAGGGAAGCCCAAACGAGTGTCAAGCTTCCGCGTGGCCCTGGTAGGTGAAAATGGAGAAAAGTCTTCCAGGCCATTAACGCAGAATCCAATCTCTTCAACTACCAAATTTGATTCGATTCAATCTGCTGGGGAACCAAAAGCGACATATTGTGGGCAGATTTGTAGAAGGCATTGGTATTAAGTGGTTGAAATTTCAAAGCAAGATTCAATGCGTATCTCATGGTGGTTGGAGAAGGATTTGAATTTTCCCTCTTCTCTCTCTTTTCTTTCTATATATACTGTAACACTTCTCATTTGAGAAGGAGAGACATTCTAGGCATAGAGAAACTCTGTCAAATTTGTTTCTTGATGCCATTTTTGAGCAGTGAACCTTCTCCCATGTCTGGAAAATGTATTTGTGCCTCTATTCTAGAAATGTAATGGTCTGTGCACCTTCTAGAGCAATAAAAAACATGTTTTTGTGGTGTTCTTCAACCCTTTGCATCGTTTTGTTGTTTCTTTGTGCCTCTCCCTTTTAGTCTTGGTTTTATGTGCATGTATTTCACATTTGCAAGTGCAGGATGTTGTGTTTCATGGAGTTTAATGGATGATTTGCAGATCTGGGCCGTGTCACTTATGTCTGACCTCCCTCATCTCCATTTTTTTTGTTTCTTTCTCCCTCAACAGAATATCTTGCTCCCTTTTCTTGGTTTTATCACCTCGTTAGTGTAGGATTTTCCTCTTTATGCACTCTCTCTCTCCCTTGTCTCTTGGAATTGTTAGATTATGAGTAAATAGTCGCATTTCCTTCCTTAGAAGTAGTTTAGTGCTAGGATTAGGAAGAAGAAGCTGAATTTCTCTGGAGGGCCATCTCAAGTCCGCAAGTCCCACAGCTTGAGAGATGGTCCCATGTTATGCAATCACACTAGATGAGTCTACCTTAGAAAAGCATATCCATAACTCATTTGGGGGTGTTGTGATTTCGCATTAACAGTTTTGGCATGCTCGATGGGATAGGTCTGAAGCACCTTACCACTTCACTTCATCAAGTTTGATGTGCTCTTGGTGAAGATTGCAGCCTTTGGAGGCACTTTCAAGCACATATGGCGACTCCATCTGGTCAAAAACCCATTCTCTGAGTTGCAGACCTTTTCCATCCATTTCTACTCATTTTCATCCATTTTATTCTTCCATCTCTTCCATTTTCTCCCATTCCACGAGGTTGTGCAATCATGACTTCATTCCCAACATGGAATTCACATCTACAGCAACAACAATACAGTCCACCTCCAATGTATTTCCCAACTCCTCCAGATCAGCATTATAATCAGATCCATGACCATTATGCTTACCCATATGAACAATGCCAAAACTAGTTTGGCTATGGAGCTTATCAAGAGCAGGGGTACGCATATAATGACAGCAGTCAAATGGAAGATGTTGATTTGTTGGAGAAGATCAAAAAAATGGAGGCAAACATGGTTCAATTAAGGGCAACAGTTCAAACGAGGGCTTTCAGCATTGGTTGCAGGGCACCTTGTCCATGGGAAGGCCCTTTTCCAAGACACTACAGCCCTCAGGAGAAGTTGGGCTTCATGATTGGAATGCTGCCCCAACTTGCACAATGGGCAGAAGAGATAGAGGCCTATAAACTTGGTGACAGGCAACCTTGTCAATAGGTAAATCCTACACCATTATCTGGTAATTTTCTCTCTACTCCTTAAGCAGCACCATCTCAATTTGGGCTTTCAATTTCCAAGCTTCTCATTAAATGGTGCCCCAAGTGTGAAATCCATTTCTCCATCCCTTAGTCTTCCACCTCATCTCAATTCTTTTGTCCTTTTCCCTTCCAAACAATCATTCCCTCCAAACAAACAAGAAGTTCCACCTCTCTCTCCACCAAAAACAATTGCAAATCTAGTTGAACCCCAACCTGCCACTCCTCTTGCTTTCCCAAGCCCATGTTGGGAAGAGACTCAAGAATCCAGCCAAGGAGAATAGCAAGAAGAGGAGCCCAACAAAAAAGAAATGACAGACAATCTGAAGAGTTGGGCTGCCAAATTTGGGTTTACAAAGGTCCCCTTGATGGTCAAGCCAATAGAGGAGGTCAAGGTTGAAGAACCAGTGGTGGTTGATGCCGAGTTTGTAGCAGAAGAAGAGCAAGAACAAGAGGATGAACAATCAGTCCTAAGCCCCATTGAAGAGGAGCAGCTGGGAGAGATCAAATCAGTGTTGAGGCCACTCAATTAAGAAGGCATCATTAAATATTTTTTGCTTTCATTTCAAGGGCCTGATTTGATTGATGAACCCATGATAGAGGAGGACCATATAGTTTTAGAGGCTCTAAGTGTGGAGCAGGCTACAGAAGAACCTTCAGTTCTTCCTCTCACTTCATCCCCTTTAAGCTCTGATATTGAAGAAGAGTTTGATCTTTCAAACTTCATGTTTGAGAGTGAAGGAAACCATGGTGAGCAAGTTGCAGATCAAGAGGACACCATGAAGGAGGTAGAGCACTTACAGTAGAACAAGGAGGCAGACTGTCTGTCAGACTTGAAATATTTCTTTGATGAAGAGGAGCCCGTGGATATTACATCATCCGCTCCTCCATCCATCTTCCAAGCACATGAGCTTGCTGTCATGGAGGAGAAAAATCATTTGGAGAAGCTTGCACTTCATAACAACTCTCTATAACCAAGGTTGGAAGATCTTGATCTTCCATGTTCTTCAAAAGAGGAGGAAGAGAAAAGGTAGGAGGATGTCATCATCTCTCCCACACCATCCACTCAAGAAGGTCCACGAGAAGACTCCATATTTGGAGTTAAATTTCAAAGCAAAGGGCACATTCAAAGGATCAGACTGTGCCCAATCAGGTACTTGGCTTCATTGGAGCCAAAGGAGAAGCCACAACAAGTCATGCTTGCCTCTAAGCATGAGGATGATATGCAAAGTGCCAAGGATCAGCTGCCATACCTCTTCAATCCAAATGCAGAGCAACTAAAAGAGGTATTGGATTTGTCTCCAGTTGATACTTTGATGATTTGGGTGGAGGACCGGCTTATGGTCAGTTTTTCACTCATCCAACTAGCCATGTTCAGTGCCAAATTAGTTGCATGGCTGCCATCTTTGAGGAAGGGAAGCTATTTCTCCCTGTCAGTTGCAAGCTTTGTTTGAGTTCCCTTTGCTCTTGGTTAGAGTAGTGTAGGTAGGTTTGTTTCAGCATAAGAAGTGCTTTTGCACACTTTGCATATCCCACTTGGGGTATGTATGATTTTTTAGTTTGTACATAGTTTTTGGTGTTGTTTTTTTGCTCTTGCACGGTGCATTGTAATGGTTTTTGGCGAAGATCAGCTCCAAGTTTCAGCGGGTTTCCAAGTGGCTCAAAGGTCAGAGTTTCAAAGCTCAAATCAGTTTCGTGTTTATCAGGCAGACTCCATACCCAATGGATGCTTCAAGGCCACTGGTCTCTTCATCTAGCAAGCAGATATCCCCGTGAGTAGCCAAATTGTTATCCCAAATTCACACCTCGACAAATTTGGTCAAGACAACCCCGCACATAGAGAAAATATGGGAAAACATTTCGGACCTACAAGCTCGCATTCCAGAATGAGGCAAAGGAAAAATTCAAAGTTTGGACCCGAGTCAAATCAAAGCAAGGAGTCGGAGACAGAAGGTGAAGCGCATTCCTGGGCCAACAAAAGGGTGCCACGTGTCCAAGCGGAGCAGCGTGGCCGCAAGAGTTTTCTAGATTTTGTGATTCTCGTGGAAAGGGCAAAAGATAAACTGTGGACCCGTAGGCCCAATTTTTGTTCCAATTTGGTTGCCACATGTCCCATATAAAAAAGGGAAGCCTAAACAAGCGCCAGGATGCCGCGTGGCCCTGGTAGGTGAAAATGGAGAAAAGTCTTCCAGGCCATTAACGCAGAACCCAATCTCTTCAACTACCAGATTTGATTCGATTCAATCCGTGGGGAACCAGAAGCGACATATTGTGGGCAGATTTGCAGAAGGCATTGATATTCAGTGGTTGAACTTTCAAAGCGGGATTCAATGCATATCTCATGGTGGTTGGAGCAGGATTCGACTTTTCCCTCTTCTCTCTCTTTTCTTTCTATATATACTGTAACACTTCTCGTTTAAGGAGAGACATTATGGGCATAGAGAAACTCTGTCAAATTTGTTTCTCAATGCCATTTTTGAGCAGTAAACCTTCTCCCACGCCTAGAAAATGTATTTGTGCCTCTATTCCAGAAATGTAATGGTCTGTGCACCTTCTAGAGCAATAAAAAATGTGTTTTTGTGGTGTTCTTCAACCCTTTGCATCGTTTTGTTGTTTCTTCGTGCCTCTCCCTTTCAGTCTTGGTTTTTTGTGCATGTATTTCACATTTGCAGGTGCAGGATGTTGTGTTTCATGGAGTTTAATGGATGATTTGCAGATTTGGGCCGTGTCACTTCTGTCTGACCTCCCTCATCTCCATTTTTTCTATTTCTTTCTCCCTCAACAGAATATCTCGCTCCCTTTTCTTGGTGTTATCACCTCGTTAGTGTAGGATTTCCCTCTTTATGCACTCTCTCTCTCCCTGGTCCCTTGGAATTGTTAGATTAGGAGTAGATAGTCACATTTCCTTCCTTAGAAGTAGTTTAGTGCTAGGATTAGGAAGAAGAAGCCGGATTTCTCTGGTGGGCCATCTCAAGTCCGCAAGTCCCACAGCTTGAGAGATGGTCCCATGTTATGCAATCACGCCAGATGAGTCTGCCTTAGAAAAGTAGATCCATAACTCATTTGGGGGTGCTATGATTTCGCATTAACAATTACCTACTAGATGTTGACTATTGTGCATGCATTATCCACCCACGAACTTTTTCCAACACCTACATAGATGTGCAACCTGTCATTGGTATGCCTACATCATTGGACAACTGCATAGTACTTGTGCATCCACCTACCATCATCATGTGTCCAAAAATATTGCATCCTATTGTGGATATTCTCCACTTGCTACACCCAACAGTCACATACATGGTACCTATTGACTTCTAATTGTAAAACTCCATTACACACATAACACTTGTTGAAAGTTCTCCCCAACACAATACATTCTCTATGGTATTGTCACTCTTTGACAAGCCTTACAACCAAAAATGATCATAAGCGAAGGTTGTCCTAGCACCATACCCCTATGCCCATAAACCATGCATCATACATACATGTCAATTGTATCTACTTGGCAGGAAAAATGTTTAGCTTAAATAAATACAACACACAAGTTACAATTAGTTGTGACACTAAAGGCCAGTTGGTCAAGGGCCTACAGTGATGAGTGACATGTCACATGTTCAAATCACAATGTAGATTGCAGTGACTAGCAATATTTTTGGTGATAATTTTTTGTGTGTTTTCCACAAAAATCCCAAAAAAAACTAAGTAAAAAACATAACATATTGATGGTAAGGAAGATGTATGTATGTTTAATATGCCCATAGGTACATTTTGGCGCTAAGATAGTCGTCACCGTGATCATACTATCACCATTCATGTGGTTTGCATGCAGTGAATCCACTATACGTTTGCCACACTTGACGACCTCACCCACAACTAACTCTATCACCCACATGGCCATTATCATGCATGTCATGTCGTGTAGGTTGTTACTTTTCTCTTAACTAGAATAGAAACCTTTCTAAGGTTTTTTTTTCTTTGATATTAAAGTTGTTATATAATGTTTGACAAGAATTTAATAATTACTATTGTGATTTTTTAAATTGAAATATTTTTTTGATTAAAATAGAAAAGAAAAAAAGAAAAAAGAGATTTTTATTACATTATCACGAGCACTTACTAGCTACCTCAATCCCAAATTTGAGGATTTTTCCAATTCACAGGATAACCTCTCTTAGTAACTTTATGTTTCGGATTCTGCTTCTTTTACCACATAGTATGTCGATATGTTCATTGATATTATTTTCTAATTGCAGTTGTTTCCTTGGATTTTCTCACTCTTTTGGCAGCACAATTGTGCTTTAGAGTTTCCGTTTTCCATTCATCAAAACTTGTATCATCATCTTTGTAGAGATTATATTGTCAATGTTGTATAATGAAAACCTCTAACTTGTGATTGTCTTGATATTGTGACTCTTTAGTGATAGACATTACTATTTTGTCGCAGTAATTGATTGAGTTCTCTTCTTCGACATGTTGACTCTTCAACAACATTATTTTTGTTTCTTATTGTTACTACAATAATTTATCTCTTAGTTCTCTCAAGTTTGTTCCTTGTTTGTTTTTCCTTTAGTGTGTTTGATATATATCGACTTGTCATGTTTGATGTGTGTTCATTGTTTTATGTGCTTCTACATCACTATCATGTAGTCCTTGTGCTCCATGATTGGTGTTTTTGATATTTTAAAATGTGTTTGATGACATATGTGGCATGTTTCATATTATGCTTAGCTTTATCATATGTTTGATGTGTATCACTATGTTTCCTTTAATTGTTGTGTTTGATGTGTATTTACCAGCGCTTTTCTTTCTTTTGTTAGCATGTATTCTTTTATTGGTGTTCTTGCTCGGTAATTAACATTCTAGATATATTTCTTTTGTACCTTTATATGCATGATATATTTCTACTATGCTTAGCTTTATCATGTGTCTATTATGTCTTGTGGTGTCATGATCCATATCATGCCCAAATGTGTGCTTACTACTTGCATATGTTATCATGATTAATACCATGCATCAATTACAGGCTATTACCTATGCCTTTTCCTTACATTGTTTATATCTGGCCCATATATGGACAGCATTTCATGTGTTGATTTACCTATACCATGCCCATAATGTGACATATTACTCTTGTTATTTACATTTTTTATATGTGGCCCACATGGGATTAACTTGTTCTTGGTATTACACTTGCCCACTTGGGGCATACCAACTTTGGGATTTTATTGCTTAAACCTTGCCCACATGGGGTATGATAAACCTATGTTTACATCCCACAAGAGGGTGAAAATACCATACTTCTGCTTACATAGATTATATTACATTGCCACATGGAAAATTTTACCATCATGCTTATACCTTGCCCACAAGGGGTATGATAATCCTTTGTTTACATCCCACAAGAGGGTGAAAATAGCATACTTCTGCTTACATAGATTATATTACATTGCCACATGGAAAATTTTACCATCATGCTTATACTCAAGTCCACATAGGGCAACTTACATACAAGTTTTAATGACGATGTATTACTATTTTATATATCAATGCTCTTATTTTCCTATCTTACACATGGTGAGTGTAACCCTTTTCTTTTAAGATATGTCATTCACATGCTCATCACACAACTCAATAAGGACATATATTTCACTTATTCTATCTACAAAACACTCCAATGTTGTCTCTTATGGAAGCAATCACATCATGTTTATTCAAGAACTACACATTATACTCCACTTAGTCTCACTACAAGACACATCTACATACTCATCTTGGTCTCACCACGAGATACATATACATTCGAATTTGGACTAGAGATTTCACATACGCATTTTTACAAATTTTCAATGCAATTATGTGTATTCGTTTGTGTTCTTTCCTAGATTTTCATAGTTCCTTGATTATGGATTTCAATAATTCATTTTCACATGTTTCAAGGGCACATTTTTATATCCCAAACATAGGAGTGTGGATGTTATGGCCATAACCTTCCCAACCCTCCACTACAAAGATCAAGGGATCTATCTTTCCTTTCAACTTTAAACTCACTATCATTTCTATACTAGCTTCAAGAACTCTTACCATGTAGTGAAGCAACTATGACATTTTTGTCTCCATTTAATTGGTTATAATTTAAGATGTATGTATACACACATCAAAGTGGGACATTACATAGACACTTATTTTTTGTACATTACTTACTTGTTAAGGTGTTAGTGTATTTTTGTGGTAATTGATTACTAATCCAAATTAGGCCTGGGCACATTTTCCTTATATTTGTTCAAATTTCGGCATGCTACTTTGTTCAAAGTTTGACATGCTTCTTATATTTAATCCCTTTCAGCTCTACCCTCCTCTTATCTATACACTATTCTTCTCCTTATGTCCGTGATCTTGTCTCTTCTTACCCTTTGTTTTCTGTCTCTACTTGTTTCCCTACCATTTTAGACATGCTACCATAACCATGTAGTATAGTTCTAATCTTCTAGAATTGTACTATTACAATTCTTACACCCTTTTGTTGTGCAGAGCCTTGATTAGGGTGACTCGAGGTTTGTGGTCCTTTTTTGGCTTATTTGGCCCTAGTCCATCAACACACCAATGGAGTCCTAATTTGAATGCATATGTGCATTGATATATATAGAACAATCACAATCATATAAGAGCCATATAAAAGTCGGAAAAGCTAAGAATTTATTTATTTCAAAAACATCTTGTGCCAAAAAAAGAATTCAATAGTTTAGAGAAGAACACCTAGCTTTTATTTGTTCTGTTGATTAAAGAATTGAAAGCATACAGAGTAAAACACTTGCATTATAGTGCATTGCCTACTGAACTACATTATAATTGGTTGTGGTTTTTGAAAATGAATAACGGGTAAAATCAATTGTGTTTGCTAACATTTAGCCAATATCTTTAAAAAAATTAATTAACTTCTCCAATTAGAAAAAAATGATGTCAAATTTTAAGTCAGCCAATTATTATTAACCAAAAAAACATGGATTACAGTCAATAAGACACCTCTCCACATCACTAACTTCAGAATTGAAAGCATGCAGACTTTGTATATAACATTTGGCTTGGGTGGTTACAAAAAATGGTGAAATATTGAACTTTTTTTAATTAAGCGACACAATTGTAATGTCTATTCTATTCTCAATGTTATCCATTAATCGTCGTTACTCTGCTTTACTATTATGCCTTTGTCGTAAAAAAATCCATAGACAAGTAGATATTTTGAACATGATCTTTAATAAATTTGATTTTCTTTTCCATTACCGTATGCAATTTAATTTCTTGATCAAAATGACACTAATTACCTACATGATGTTTTTCTTTCTCAAAAATCCATTGGGATCCCTATGCAAAACATTCGACAAAACAAGGAAATAAATGCAGATCCAGCATTCGTTCCATTACATATGGAAGGGCAAATAGAATAGGGTAATAGTACTTTCATTGGAATCCTAATGTAAAACATTAAACAAAATAGAGGAATGAAAGCAGATCCGGCACTTGTTCCATTACAAATGGAAGACCAGATGGAATGGGCAAATAGTACTTTCCAATGTTAGTCTTTCTATGTACATTGACTGGCTTAATTCCCATTATAGAATCTAACGCTTTAATAAACCTATAAGAAAGAAAATATTGAGGATCGCTAGATGATATAAATACGATTCTCAAGAATGAGATTCAATAACTATGTTTGCATATTGTTCCAATTGAATCAGCAGCACAAAATGCACTCTGAACTCGTGATAAATGGAACCGACAAGTCTCCTATATAGAATGCATCGGCTGCAACAATGATACAAAACAGAATAGCCCTTATCCCTTTATACAAATGCTAATAAGAAAGGTTAGCTTTACATGTCTTTCTTATTTCTGCTAACAAGAGTAGGAATGATGGATATCATGCCAATGAAAAATAATGTACCAATTGTTTTGAAATCATACAAATCGCCAAGGGATTTTAAATCTCCAAGAGCAAGGCCAGCCTGCATCCACACAAGTAAAAACACTGTGAAGTCAGGTTCATAACAATCTTAAATCAAACAGTTGTGTAAACAACTCATATGTTAAGTTCATCATAGCATTTATTGAAGAACCAGATACCAAATCCTCACCGCAATACTTCCACAAAGTGGGATACCGCTCCTACTTTTCCATGAAACATTCTAAATAGCCAGAGAAAGAAATGGAATCTTTCTCCTTGAAATTGAAATAGGAGTACCCTATTTTTCCACGAAGGGGCTGCTATTTTTAGAAGGCATTTTTGCCGAATGGTAGCCTCTGTGCAGTCGATACTTTTCTTAAACCAAATTTACTGATAATTTTGGATACAAAGTTCATGCAAGTAGTAACAGGCAGCTGGAAATTTCATATTGCATGGGACCATTTTAATATAAATTCCTCTGAAAATTTCTCAGTGCCACCTTCTGAGAAAATTAAATAATGAATGGAAAAATATTCCTACTAATCCGCATTCATGTATAGGAATGGAACTGTCCACGCAGAAGCATAGTTCTATGTTCAAGCAGAAGCATAGTTCCCTGAAGAATTAGGCCTGCGAAAAAATTACTCCCATTTTGCCTTTTGCAAAAAAAAAAGAACCAATATTCTGAGCAGAGTCTTGTGGACGTGTAGTTACTATCAAGGAGAGCTAGGGTCAAGCTTACGGATGGAGAGCTATGCTCAGATTTGTAGTAACTTTTTCACACTAGAGGAGAGAAACATACACACACACACACACACAGTGATGCTAACAATATATGGGACTGACATTTCATTTCCCAAGATATTACAATAAAACACAGGGTTTGTCAAGAGCAGGTTTATTTTTTCTTTATTTCTCAAAATGCTCCCGAAAATAATGGCAAATTTAGCTACCCTGTATGTCTGAGTTTAGAGGTTGCAATCCACCTGATACTTTCTTTCACCCGGACGTAAGAAATTCTGAATAATTTTGCAATCATTCATAATCCCAATTGACGTCAGATAATTGATACAATAAAGTTCTTTAATTATTGCGTTGTTCAACAGTTCAAGAGTAGCATATACCAAATCTATCTAACTATAACGTCAAGTCATAGAGGATGCATGCAAGTATTTAATTAGTATTTAGCTAGTAAACCAAAGCTGCATATTTAAGTTTGTTGGTTGAAAGCCAAATGGTTGCAGGCTTTGTTTATGTGCAGATATCAGAAACAAATAAAGACAAAATCCATTGATCCAAAAAATGTCTTGGCTGGGACAGGTTGATTGGCCTTTCCGACTTAAAATGGCAGTTACGATCAAACAGAATTCCTTTTGTGAGAAAAGCAATAGGGGCTGGATATTGTAAGTTAACTATTATAGATCAGTTGTGCATAAAACTAATAGTTCAGGAATAGTGATAAGATGTATTTAATGGGCCTCAAGTTGATAACATTTAATGTCGCATTATGCTGTTAAGAAAAGAGTCCAATATTATCTCTGATTCTGATAGAACAATAACTTTTATGTAGGGCATAGCTCTGCAAATTACAATCAGGAAAAATATTCTGGGAAGAGAAATGAGAAAGAAACCTGTGCCCATGAGCAGGTTCATATTACAGAGTTGCAATACAGATACCCAAAACTGCTGCAGTGTGTCTTCCTAGAATATGTATCCTGAGTTGTTGAAAGGACGTGCAAATAGAGATTGCACCTCAAAAAGCGTATGGAATATTCATAAAGGTCAAGGGATAGACGGCTCAGATTGTGCATTATGGGGATAGATATATTGTGAATATGGTGTAGAAAAAGTATCTGATCCTCAAAATTGACCTGTTCTTGGCACACTTGTATAAGATGTTCAAGATATAATATGTAGATGGGTGTGGGGGATTTTGGGGGAAATAATCCAAGTGTTTGCTCTGAAAAAGCATTCAATATAGTATAGCAATTTGCAACCTTTCGAATAAATGTTCTCAAGAATTATATTTGCTAGTTTCCATCCTGCAATAATCTGCAGATGTAAGCAAACTATGCAAATTGTTTCACTGCCAACATATAATCATTCTTCCAGCTGCTCTCTTTCACTTGGGTGTTTGATAACCAACAGATAGAAAGCTAATTGTAGTCCAAGCCCATTTATGTTATTCTCTTATTTCCACAGTATGTAAAGAACTCAACATCGACATTGTTTAGTTTGCAAGCTGCTTCACAAAAAGAAACCAAAGTAATAAATATCTTAACAAACAATGCCATAGATCAGTGGGTAGACTCTGAAACTTACCCTCACTGTAATATAAGCAGCTGGAATAAGCCCAAAAAATGTTGCAAGGAAGAATATATGATAAGGCACGTCCACAATTGGCGATGCAACATTTATAAATGTGTTTGGCAAAGTTGGTGTTATCCTGAGGAAAAGCATGTAATTCAGTAAATTCTCCCTACGTTTGGCCACCTGCAACACATATATGTCAGGATCAAATCTATGTACGAAACTTTGATTCCACAAACTATGGTATACATACAACCACCCAAGTGCCAAAATATCTTACGTAGAAAAAAGACAAACTAACACAATATAATCTAAAATCAAAACTCAAATCAACCAATGCATAGCAATAAATTAGACAAACTTATTAAATATGTACATCATCATTTACCGTGTCAAAAATGGAACACATACTAAACTACTTGTGTATTTTGCAAGAGATGGGAGTGTTGATATACCTCAGCTCGAAAGTACCTCAACTTTTCTGGCCACAAAGATGAGGCGATAGGCCTACCAATCAGCTTTGACAGAAAATAACAGGATGATGCGCCAGCTGTAGCAGTGAAAAGAACTAGAGCAAGGCCTCTTGCTATTCCAAAAAGAGCTCCAGCCAGTAAGGACATAAATATGGTTCCCGGGATCATAAATGTCTGCATGAAAATGTATGTTGCACAGTAGCCTAGAATAACCTGAGCTGTATAATCTTTAGTATAACTTGCAAGGTGATTTCTGTGAAGGGAAAAAATGTAAAATATCAATTGCCTGCTTTGTCGCCTAAAGGTGTCATCGTATAACAGATATACACTCCTCGACTAATAACTTAATGAGCAAAAATGTAACACAAACAAGAGGCAGTAAAATTTTATATAGGTGATATAGACAGATATGAGGGAGTGTCAATTTCATATAATCAAGAGGAAGGTGAGGTGGAGGCCCCATTTCTTCCTTTCATTCTCAGTTTATGATAAATATATCAGATCCCATGGCCCACTTCAAAACTTGGGAGAGATAAAACAAATACTTCACGTCCTTTGATCCTTATTACTAAGCCATGTTAACATTCAGATAAAGATATGCACCCAATGCTCCATACAAATTATGGAATATGAAAACTACAAATAGGTAATATATTTAAAAATGAGATGTCAATTTCTTATAATCAAGATGCGGGTGACGCAGAGGCTCCATTTCATTCTTTGATTTGCAGTTTATGAAAAAGATATCAGATCCCATCAGTGTTACGCGGGGACGCGTCCCCCCCTTTTTCAACATGTCCGGGACGTCCCGGACGTCCTGGGGACGCGGGGACGTGGGGGAAACGTTTCCCCCACGTTTCCTTCTTTGGCGAAAGTGGGCGAAACGCCCTGGGGACGGCTGGAGGGGGACAGAAACGTCCCGGGGACGTTGGGGACGGCGGGGGGACGGCGGGGACGTCTGGACGTCCCCCGGAACGCAGCGGCCGCGGGGGACGGCGGGGACGTCCAGACGTCCCCACCGTCCCCCGCGGCCGCTGCGTTTTTTTTTTTTTAAATAGACTTTTAATAGACAAAAACACATTTTTTTTTATTGTATATGACTAATAGCATAAAAGTAACATTCCTAACCTAACCCTAACCCTAAAAGTGTTATTTTATGTTATAAATTTACAATATGGGCTCATTTCATATTCACACCAAGCAAGAGCAAGAGCAAGAGTGACAGCAAGAGCAAGAGCAAGAGCAAGAGGAAGAGCAAGGGCAAGAGCAAGAGCAAGAGCAAGAGCAAGAGCAAGAACAAGAACAAGAGGGAGCAAGAGGTATTTATAATTTTATTTGCTTACAATACATGTTAAAGTTTTTTTTTTTTTAAATTTAGATTATATTTGCATTTGTTAGGGGCTGTTTTTTAGCATTTGCATCTACATTCACAATGTAATCATGCATATGCCATATAGTTTGTAGGATTTTTAAAAATGCATATTGCATAGGGTTTGGTTATACAAACTACAATGTAAATGGTTACCTTTTTTTTTTAATTACATTTTTATTTCTAGTTTAAAATTTATATTATTTTTGCATTTTTTAGGGGTTGTTTTTTAGCATTTGCATCTACATTCATAATGCAATCATGCATATAGTTTGTGGGATTTAAAAAAATGCATCTTGCATAGGCCCTAGGGTTTGGTTGTAAAATTTAAAATTTAAATGGCTACATTTTTTTAAAATTAATTCATTACATAATCAATCAATCATATAGTTATGGTTGTTTTTAATTCATTGCAGCAATCATCACCATGAGTTCTTCTACAGAGACCGAGTATGAGTATGAATCAGAGCAGGAGAGGGTTGAACAGGAAGTTGAGATAGGTGGCCGTGGAAGAGTTGGTGATGCCACAATGGGGGAGAGTGAAGAAGGGGCACAAAATGTAGTGGCAACGGCAACTGGTAGTTCAGCTGGTAGTGCTACCAATTGCCCCTCTCAAATGTTGTCCAAATTTGCCATTGGACCATTTGATAAGAAGAAGCCATTGCAACAATTTGCCCAAATAATTGATAGCCCCAAGTCTCGAGGGGGGAGCAAAATATGGAAGTGCAACATATGTGCACTGACTTGGCATGGTAGTATCACTAGGACCAATGCAAACTTGTTGCATCTTACAAGAAAGGGGGTTGGCACTTGTAAGGGTCTTTCACTAGAGCAGAGAGCTGAGATGGTGATAATCTTCAATGAAAATACCACGGACAACGTGCCAGAAGTTCGTGGTTCTACGGCTAATACTCCATTGAGCGCTCATAGGATTGGCAAACTTACTAATACTCTGGCTGGTTCTAGTTTTGAAGTGTCAGAAGTGGAAAGCAGAGGGAAGAGAAAGGCCGTGGGGGCAGCCCCAAATTCAGTTATTGACATGTTTGATTCAAAGGCAAGGGAAGAGGCAGATGATGCTATTGGAAAAATTTTCTATGCTGCTGGGATTCCATTTAATGTTGCTCGCTCTCCTTATTACAAGGAGGCTATGGCTAAGGTTGCAAAAGCAAGTACAAGTTATGTGCCTCCTGGAGACACAAAACTCAGGACAACAATCTTGGATAGAAACTATTCCAAGGTTAATGTATTGATGGAGGAGATGAAGGTGACATGGGTGTCACATGGATGCAGCATTATCATGGATGGGTGGACGGATATTAGACACCGTCCTCTCATCAATATCATTGTCTCTTGCAAAAATGGATCGTACTTCTTGAGAGCAATTGATTGTTCTGGGAAGCGAAAAGATGCTGAGTTTCAGTTTCAGATTTTGAAGGATGCCATTGAGGAGATTGGACCTTCAAATGTTGTACAGGTTATCACAGATGCAACTTATGTGTGCAGAGCAGCACGCAAGCTAGTGGAGCAGGAATATAGGCATATTTATTGGACTCCATGTTGTGTGCATGCCATGAACAATGCACTAAAAGACATAGGGAAGATTCAGTGGGTTAATCAGATAGTGACTGATGCCA
This sequence comes from Taxus chinensis, assembly GCA_019776745.2. Classification (NCBI taxonomy): domain Eukaryota; kingdom Viridiplantae; phylum Streptophyta; class Pinopsida; order Cupressales; family Taxaceae; genus Taxus; species Taxus chinensis. The sequence continues at coordinate 308,418,928 of CM034151.1, read as the reverse complement.
GAGATGTGCAGAAGTTCATATGTAATCACCACACATCATTGGCACTTTTTCAAAAAAATTCGAAGAAGGAATTTTTGAAACCAGTCGACACCCGCTTTGCATCCTATTTTATTTTGTTGGAGAGGATGTCTGAGTTGCAGGAGCCCCTGCAAATTATGATTATGACACAGGATTGGACTAGGTGGCGTGAGTCTAAGACAGATCAAGGGAAACGAGTGACGGAAGTGGTGTTGCGGGAAATATTTTGGGTTGATATGAAATACATCATATCAATTATAACTCCAGTTTTTAGCGTCATCAAATATGGGGATTCTAACAGCCCCAATCTTGGTGAGATCTACGAGTGCATTGATAGCATGCTTGGGCAAATGAAGGCAGCTATTCGGGTGAGGGACCCCACTTTGGAGTTCTATAATGAACATATAATGAACATATACAGCCCATTATTCAGTGGAGATGGAAGAAGTTGAACACTCCTCTTCATATGGCTACATATGCACTAAATCCCAAATGGTATGTGGAGAGGCCAGGTAGAGTTGTCCCATTGGATGATGATGAGGTGAAGAAGGGCCTTGGAGTGGCTTGACTTCATTGAACTCGATGGGTACAAAACATCAGCAAAGGCAGACAGGGTAACATTAGCATAGGAGAAACCAGTGAGTTGGTGGCGACTGTATGGGCTTCCAGGATTGCTGCGACCACTTGCCATTCGCCTCCTTTCCCAGGTTTCTAGCTCCTCTGCCTCTGAGAGGAACTGGTCTACGTATGGTTGGATACACTCTGTTAAGAGGAATAGGCTTACCTCTACGAGAGCAGAGAAGCTTGTAGCTGTACACAGTGCTTTGCGTCTTATAGATCGCAAGACACCTGAGTACAAACAGACTCCAGCATTACGGTGGGATGTAGATCCCGAGGAGCCGAGGCAGGTTGAAGAGGACAACACTATGCAGCGAGGATTGATTGGGCTTACCTTTGAGGACGAGGATGCTAGTACCAGCGAGGAGTTCATGGATATTGCTTCAGATGGAGATTTTGATTTTTAGGCTGATACTTGTAGTTGTCCTCTTTTTTTGTAATATTGACAATAGACAATTGTTGGTGTATTTGGCTATGAGATTAATGATATGAATATTAGCTATTGTCACTTGATCAATCGTATTTTAGAATGGTTTTACTTTTATATTTTGTAATATTAAATATTAATATATTTCAAATTTCAAATTTCAGCTTGTCTCATATTCAAGAATCAAAATTCAAATATGTATTATGAATTTTCAATTTATGACATTAACATATTGATATTAGACTTTATAGTGTATTTGATGTTTATGAGTTCAAGTTTCACCTTATTTAAATCTCAAATGGTTTTATTTCAGCTTATTTATATAATTTAGTGACTATATCTTTTTATTTTAAATATTTATATATTTTTTAATCAGCCGTCCCCCCGTCCCAGGTAACACTGGATCCCATGGCACATCTTCCAGCCTTGGGCAAGATAAACCAAACGCTTCACACCCTTTGATCCTCCTTACCAAGACATTTTAACACTAGTGTAAAGATACCCAACCAATGCTCCATACAAGTTATGGTATATGGAAACCACAAAAATAAACTAGTTTTTAAAATATCCTAAGGGGATGGTGGCATGTTACCGGATGAAAACAACTACACAATGAATTCAGAAGATATTGTTGATACAAAATTTGAATATTCAAAGCATGTAGCAAAGTAAAAGTAAAACACCTAGCTTTATTCGGACAAAAAAGTATCATTTTGGAGTCTCAAATGACATGCATTTCTTCATCTTAGTGGTGACTCCCATAAAAGCACAATGATGAAATATAAACAACACTTGATCCTCGGCAGGACGCTTCACAGATTGTCTTTATAACTGAAATACGCCATAAGCCATGCCTTCTAAAGATATCATAAAATTCTCGCAATACACTTAGTACAGTACAAAAATAGATCACTACACATCCAAGGTAGATACTCTGGTGGAAAAGCCGCAAGCTGCATACTTAAAATTATTATATCGTCACAATTGAGGTATTTATGCCTTGTTGACCAAAACAAACACGCAGTATGTCACCACGTGGCCATTTTTAGGTACATGACAACCAAAAATTAAAGACACCAAAGGGAATACTTTTTATAACTTGACACAAGGTCAAAGGCAACAGAAAATTGAAAAGGTGCACAAGACAAACATTGACCAAAAGCTGACAATGACATTAAAAGCCAAGGTTGTTACGTATCCCTTCAACACATTCGAAAGTATGAGAAAGAAGACGATTGAAGATGAGAGTTCAAAGAAAGACTGAAGATGGTTTGGTTGTGGTGTTGGTGTTGTTTTCTGTAACGTTATAACAATAAGTCTGTACATAGTTCCAACAGATTACAGATCAATAAGAGTTGTCCTAAAGGGACTGCCGACAGAACCAAGAATGATTGTTTCATGTGATTGCATGCTATAGCACTCACCAATATGCAGTAATGAATATCCCTGTCCCTTATAAAAGTCTGTGAGTACGAGAAGGAAGATGACACTTCAAGGAAGATGGAAAATGGTGGTGGAGGTGGGTTACTCTGTAGTTAGATGAAACTTGATAACATTAAGACTGAGCCCAAGTCTAATAAATTAGATATTAATAACGGTTAGACTGAAGGGAGTACCAACAAAACCAAGAGGCCCCATTGTCAGTTATTGTTCCTATGTGCTCCCATGCTATAGCACTCACCAATATGCAATAATGAATGTCTGTGTCCCTTATAAATATCTTGTCATATCCTCAAATTGCAGTCCCCTGACTAATTGATTTTATAAGTGCTTGAACACTTGAAATAGGTTCAGAACCTATAATTATTATGGATACATTCAGATGGTTTGCAAGGGATTGATTATGTAATGGTTCACTATGTCATGTTCCTTGGTTCCTTGCCGTTCGTATGTTTTGTTGTGATTCTGATGTCGGAATTACTTGACTATCTTATTTTGATCTTGTGGACTCACATTTTCTGTATGGGCAGATTATTGATGTGGTTACTTGATGACATTTGGTCATTTCCTCACTGGCAGTATATTTTGGTATTCATTTGATCACTTAAATTATTGGCAGTCTTACTATAATTGGGTGTTATTGGGTATTATTCCAATTGCTTGACTATGCATTTGATTTCTGCAGCAGGGTGATGGCATTTATTTGACATTATGATAAGAATTTATTGCAATTGAGGGCATTATTCATTATTGACGTGGCTTACGCAGAGAGTACGATCAATTGAAATTTTTAGTTGCTTCAGATATGTTGACTGGCTTCCCTTTCATATCAGCTTGTTCAGACTTGCATATTGTATGTTTCAGTGCAGTTTTGATATATCGTTATATTATCAATTATGGCAGCGAGTTTATAGTTTAGTTGTGTTATATCATGATCCAGATGTTATGTCCAGTTATTTAAAATTTTAATGTTTTTATTCTGGTTCATATCACTACTTCTGGTACTGCTGATGTCATTTGTGACTGCAAGTACGGCAGCTGGAGGACCGAGGAATGGTCAAGCACCAGCTAGGTTCGCCACCAAAGGAGCATCCGAGTGCTATGCGAAGATTAAGTATTCAAGAAAAGTAATAAAAAATGAGAGAGAGAGAGAGAGAGAGAAATTTCCGGACTGTGTCTGGGTCATGTGATGTCTTATTACTTTATCAGATGCTTGACTTTCCTTGTTATCTTGTTTAGTGATTACCTTGATCTGGTATTGGTTTTACGGTTTATTGTTTACTTCAGACTTTTCATGTTTGGATGCATTGAATCATTGTCAAAGCACAACCTTGCTCCATCAAAATATAATAAGTTAATGTTATGTTGGAATTTTTAATGATAAAGGTCCTATATTGGATGTTACCTAAAGCTAAATCAACACCACCAAGGACTATGAGGTTGAAAACTGCCAGTAAAAATTATTTAAAAGGTCAAACTTTCACCCACAGGTCTAAATAAAAAGACAGGAAAGGGGCGTTGACTTGGTAGAAGGGCTATCATTAGGGTTTTGTTTCCATGAAATATTGAGCTGCTTACATGAATGGCAGAATTAGGATTAAGTGGCAGTTGCATTGCAGTGGCGGCCATAGAGACAGGATAGAAAGGAAAATTGTAGAATCTGTACCACGAAGGCTTACCCGGTCTCATTTGCAGTTCTGGCAATAGGGCGAAGAGTTTGGGCATGCATTTTCCTTGAGTTGAAGTTGCACAAATACCTTCATAAGCTATAGTGGATAATTCTATTTAATGGCATCATGACTGGAACAGAATACAGTCAGTGCTATCGTGATTGGAAAGTGGCAATAGAGGAAACTGGTTTTTGTAAGCCTGAACTTGTGCATTCTTATAAGATATGGGAAATCTGCGAAAAATAAGAAACACAGATTGAGATTATTGTGGGGTCATTGCATCAGTCTTTAGAATTCCCTTTACCAGGAAAATGAAGAGGTAATCTTTTTGTTGCATTATCTCAATGAAAATACATTAGTTTTTAACTGCAACTATGATTGCCATTCGCTGGCTATGGAAAATTAAAGTACTTGGGAAATGGAGGCTGTAACACATTGTATTTGTCACTGGGTTTTTATTGGTCAGATTATTGCAGAAATATGTGTTATTTATTATGGGTAAATGGATGGATCATGGCAGTAAGCTTACAGGTAAAGTATAATAATGGGAAACCCCATATTTTTGTATATGAGAATGGTGGATGGATCGTTTTCTCAATCTAGTATGGTTGATGGAAAAAAATTACATAGGTCTAAATGTATAGGTTTCATGAAAACTTGTGGAATCATTCACCTGAAAACTCAGTCATTTATTATAGGTTGTACATTGGTTTTGTTTCATGGGCAGATGCCCTAGGGAGATGAAGGCCTTGTAAACTCTGGAAGTGAAGCGTGCTCTTCAACAGGGTTGGGATGGCAGTAGGATTGCGACGTAAAGTATTAATAACGGGAAAACCCAATTTAGGTTGCATTTGTATACGAGAATGATGGATGAATTGTTTTTCAATCTTATATGGTTTCTGAAAAAGAATTGCATAGGGTTGAATGCATAGTGTTCAAGGGGACTTATCATCATTTGTATGAAAACTCAATCAGTTATTAGAGGCTATACATAGGTTTTTGTTGATGAATTTTTATCATGGACGGATTCCCCAGTGAGGATGAAGGCCTCGTAAACCCTGGAAATGAAGGGTGTTATTGCACAGGATTAGCAAATCCTGTGGAAGAACACACTTCCCAGCGAGGGTCCATGAGACCTTTACCCACACAAACAGCATCTTGTTGCCTTCAGTTGTTGGGAAATTATAATCTTAATCTTAAGGACTTTATAAACCAAAGCTGGGAAGGTGAACTTCATTGTTATTAGCCCTCAGATGGCATCGAGACCAAGATAAAAATAGTACCTCTTGTAAAGGCCAAAGATGGTTTGTCTTGGGTATAATTTTAGTTACAATGATGGGGGTAATCAGTCCCTGTGGGGTTCCCTTCCTTACCTTTGTGATGGCTGTTAAGTCCCTTTTGATTATCAGCTTTTGATCACGTGAATAAACCTGTCAAGTTTAAATAGAAACTTGTATGCTTGAGCATTGCTTAGAGCCAAATGAAGCCTGTATGCTTAAGGCCTACTGAAAGTTTTGTTAGGAAAATTAGAGTTCACATGGGTATCGGGTATTTACCGTAGAGTAAATATTACTTACAGTGCGGTAAATAGTTGGTAAGTTAGTTAATAATATATTAATGTTATGTATCAATAATATAGAGTTTGTTATTATATATGTTATATGTGAGTGGAATTTCTCAACCAACTCACATATATAGGAGAGTTGTTGAACAACCTCCTTAATAATAGGAAATAGTCTTCCTATATATATGTACATGATTTGCATAATGTATGGTGCAAAGCTCTGCCAAATTTTTCATTTGGTATTAGAGCTGGTTTGTTTCTCGTCATGGAAAAATAATAGCTTTGTAAGGGCAGTTGTATTGTACTCCTCCCCTGTTGATGGATGAATATATATTATTGTGAAGAATTTAGATTAATTGTTTAGAAGAAAAGCGTACTAATATTTTGTTAATGGGACTGCTCTCAAATTCTCCATGATCCATCTTTGATCTATTGGAAATATTGTCATTGATGTCAAAGGAATACTGATAAGTATCTCTTATATTAAAAATATTGTCATTGATGCTTACAGAGGTGTGCCCCTTTTGAAAAAGATGGTTTAGTTTGAATTTTGCATGCCACGCACCAACGCACCAAAGAAAACTATTTCATAGTGTTACGTGGGCTTTTGTAGTGTTTTGCAGGGTTTGTTAGTGTTCCACGGGTTCTGTAATGTTCCGTGGGTGTATACAGTGATTCGCGGATGTCTGTGGTGTATTGCAAGTTGTAGTAGTGTTGCGTAGCGAAGAGAAAGGCCGCAGAAGTCGGCAAGTGTTGCAATACTAAGGAGGATAGCCGCACAACGAAGAAAAACTCCATAATCTCCAGAATTGTCTGTGATGGTCACGAAATGCCGCGGGACCAAGAGAAAACAGAGGAAGTCCGCGGGAGTCATGAAAATCTTCAAATGTTCAAAGATCATTTTACAAAGGCCAACCCGGGCAAAATATTCAAAAGGATGTTGACTCATTGAAAAGTCACGTCTGTTTATAAAATGAACATGATATATAATTGAATTCAATTGTGAATTCAGAATGGTGCTCATAGTACTATGATGTCGATTTGAAAAGGAAGAGAGCGAGAAGAGAGGAGCAATTAATGGAGCTTTATAAAGAAGATTTATGAAGAGAGAGAAAGAGCAAACTCAAGAAAATTAGAATGTTGAATTGTTGAAGAAGAACAAAGAGCGGGCAGAGCATGAAGGAAGCTAAATGTGAAGTGTAATCTAAGTACCATCATCAGGTTGAAGATGCAACTACAGAAGGTGGATCTTTGAATTGTTGAGATCGGTGCCTTATACAATTGGGGGATTGGTGTCTCCAGTAGGTTGGTGCCTACGAATTAGCTGAGTTGGTGCTCAACATTGGTGATTGATGTCTCCAGTGAGTTGATGCTCATGAACTAGCTGAGTTGGTGCTCGGCATTAGGGATTGGTGTCTCCAATAGGTTGGTGCCTATGAATGTATATTGAGATATTTTGGGGCTGGATTTGAACAATAGATCCAAGCAGTCTTTTCTCTGTGGTTTTCTCCCGGAAGGGTTTCCACATAAATTATGTGTTTTGCAATTGTTATATGTGTTATGTGATTGTTGTTGTTATGGATGTTAATGTTTTAAATAAGTAAAAGTTTGTATATATTGATTCACCCCCCACCTCTCAGTATACGTGTGTGTTCTACATGATCAGCTATAGAATCTCTGCCTCTAGTATTTTTGTCAAAGTGGTGTAGTGGAGCATTCCATTCTAGAGAAAAGACGTAACACTGGGAAGAAGAAATAAAAAAATACGTGGCACTTTATATTTTCTCCAATGAATACAATACGACAGATCTTTATTTCATTAAAAGATTTGAGCGATCTTATTACTTTGACTTGAGAGTGTACAGCCTACTCAAACGTATTGAGTTTGTTAGACTGCTATGAGATTTCTTCTTGAGCCCGACTCGCCAACTGTCGCACTTGGCCTGATCTTTGCATTTGTTAAATCAGATTCAGTGCATCCTCACGTCCTCAGCACTTGCCACGACCTCCTTGTTGTGTGAATTCTGGACAAATGCATTCACATGACCTTCACATATCAACATTGTGCTATTGGATTTGTATATGCATGCTCATCACAACCAATCATCGCAGAAATAAGCTCTGTTAACTGATGTAAAAACTATGGAGAGATATTTATTACAGTCCCAAGCACATGTGTATCCCTTAGTCATGTATTCTGCCATATTGACAGATACCTCTCAAGCCTGTCAAAGCTGGAACGAGTCTTTCAAACTGTCAAAGGTTCAATCTGTTCGCAGCGAAGATTTAGATTTTTATTTCGACCTAGTCTCGAATAGAAGCTGTGGCAGTTCCATGTGTTCATGCATCTCCACATAGCCTCCACGTTTCTTGCATATGCCATGCATAGTGGTTTACTTAGAGTATGTTATTATCTAGTTGACTACTTGTCGGTTTGTGTCTAATTGAGCAAGATGGATAAGTATGAATATATGGAGTAAAAGTCTATAGTTCTAGTCAATATTAACTTGCTATGTCTTATTGTTTTTATTTTTTATGGTCCATAGTATTATCTATATGTGTCATGACAGTCAAAAGTTTAATTTTGTCATAGAAGTTAATTTGTGGTACGTCTTTTGTCTATATGTGTCATTAAGGTTGCTTTCGTCAAAAGTGTTAAAATAAAGTCTTGTTAGTCATTGAGAGTCAAAAGCCAATATTAAATTTATTTGGAAAATCCAATCTTTAATTGGAGTTGGCATTGTTGTGTCTATAACTGTCATCTTATCATTGTCATTGTAGCATTAAGAGTCCTTGTCAAAAGAGTCGTCATCAAAATTTGCAAAAATTAAAAAAAAAAATTGCCTTACAGACACATTTTTGGTAGAATCTGGCGTCCGATTGAGGTATGTATTTGAGCTACAAATACAAATTTGTTGAGTAACTAAGAAGTGTCATATCAGAGGATGAAGGCAACATAGGAAGGAGGTCAATCAACAACCTCTCGTCATTCACCAATGACGGGACCGCATTTTGCAAAGATGGCATCAATTTTTCAGTCGTGTGTTGTACAAAATAAGAGTAGAAGTTTGTTCACGTGTAATGTGTGATCATTCCTAATGTTATCTTTTGAACGTGTTGTGATATGGCATGTAAGGTGCGGAACTATAAACAGTTGCATAGAAGAGTAGTTGCCTGCAGTGATCGTCTGACTGTTGTACTTCTTCATCGATCAACCAGTGAAAGAACATTCATTGGAAGTGAAAGCAGGAACTGTCGAATTCTCGTATCTAGGTGTATCTGGTGATAAGTTCACTATGGTGAAGCAGGTGATCATGTGCAACAAGATCCACATAACAAGATCCAAACAGTGGTATGAAGACCTAAAAGTATCCATTGGCATACGATTCTATTTTTAGTGCTCCTTGCCCCATGTTCACATTGGGGGGCGGGGGAATGTTAAGAAAATTAGTGTTCACATGGGTATTGGGTATTTACTGTAGAGTAAATATTACTTATGGTTTGGTAAATTGTTGGTTAGTTAATAATATATTATTGTTATGTAACAATAATATAGAGTTTGTTATTATATATATGTTATACGTGAGCGGAGTTGTTCAAACAACTCGCGTATATAGGAGAGTTGTTGAACAACCTCCTTAATAATAGGAAATAGTCTTCCTACATATATGTACATGATTTGCATAATGTATGGTTCGAATATAATAATATATAATATAATATTCATATTGTGCAAAGCTCTGCCAAATCTTTCAAGTTTAAATGGGACTTCAAATGTTACATTTGGAATAAGTCAAAAGGGAACTTGTTGTGCTTGAGTTAAGAAATTTGGATGATTTCCATGTGGAATATACTGCTGTTGTATTCCGCAGTTTTGATCGTGATAAAGACATTTAATTAAGATATGTAGAGGGATGCGACTTGTCCCATGTACTTACAATAAAAAGTGTGCGTGGAAATGTTTATCTATGACCAGTCTTGTGCGAGGTCAAGAGTCTAGGCACAAGTCCCAAATTATCTCTGGTTTAAACTCTCTCTCTATCTCTCTCTAGCGTGCGCTAGGTCAATAGTCTAGGCACAATTCCCAAGATATGTCTGGTTTATACTCTCTCTCTGTCTCCCCCCATGCTTGTTAGTCTTCGGAAGAAGTCTCTTTTAGCCTCCAACTAATGAATGGGGTTGGGAGGGCCCCTGATGGAGGGCTCATCCTGTTCATTCCTTCCATGCTTGGAAAGGCTAGGACAGTGGCACCTTAGAGGTTGATCTTCTTCCTTGAAGTGAAATTCAGTATTCTTGGGCTCCATGTGTGCTGGTCTGTTTGTGAGATTCCGTACCTCCTACCATGTGATCTTCATAGCATCTTAGAAGACTTTGTTGTGACCCGTGTTTATGAAACTTGCAAATGAGAGATATTTCCATGTTTACTGTTTTGACAGAGACTGTAATGGTAATTCTATCCTTATTCCATTTGTTGATCTTAGAGATTCGGTGGCAAGTGTCTTGTCAAATCACATACTCATTGAAGATGTTAAAGTTTGGTTACCTAAGTTATCCAACGGGTAGTGGTGTAATGGTTCTTGGGCCTCCTGGTAATTGAAAGGTCCAAGGTTCAAATCTCGGCTCCATGGTAAGACGGTCCACTACCACCGGTTTGGATACCCTGGTAATAGGGCACCACAATAATGTGGTTTAATACATGGGCTCGCCGAGAGCTTAAACTACCATCCTTGGATGGTTCCACAGCCAGTGTGGGCTGCTGATGTGACATGGGCTAGGGTCCTCTCCCTAGCTAACTCAACCAAAAAAAAATATAGTTTGGCTACCTAAGTTGAGCATTGTAAATTGGTCATTAGCATTTGATTGATCTTGTTTAAAGCATAAAAACTGTTGTTCATTTTTGTTTGCATTAAATAAGGAAAATGAAGTTCTGTACAGCTGAACAGATGGTATTCTGGTGATATGTAAGCTATATTTATATACACTCCTGTAAACTCCCTGATAAGGGAACTTCTTCTGTGATTTCTGGGAATTCGACATGACTGCTGACAAAGAATAATTGATCTTAGCTTGATGGTAATTATGTTTAAAAGTTTAGTTGAGGAACTTTTGACTTTCATAAAGGATGCTTACATTATATCATAGTTACCTAAGACTCCGGAGCCACAGGACGGGGTTTCCGGAAGGGCAAAAAAAATCAAAATTTTGGGGACGACAAGGGGACCACAGGGGATGACTAATTAAAATTATATATAAATACTTAAAATATAAAAATAAACTAAAAAAATAACTTAAAGAGACTAGAATAAGCTGACATTTAAAATAATGTATTAATAAATGCAAACATTTATACAATATGAATAAATTACTAACTAGAAGTTAACACCACTGTGATTAAGAATCGAGATACATCAACAATATTACAAAGAGAAGAGTACATGATAGTAGAACTAGATACTCATACATCATAATTTTAAAGGTTTTGATTAAATCTCTATGACAAACAGGGAAACCGGCAATGATCCTCAAACACTTTGATATAGAGATTTAGCCCACTTTCTTTAGTCAATGGAAGTGTCTTTTAGTCTAGTACATAGCCCAGTTCTTAAGCCAATCAAATTTCAAACACCTGCTTACTAAGTGCTTTTGGGGGAGGGGGTGGCGGGGGAGTACACTTTTAACCCTCAAGTGAGATGACTACTTCCCTAGTCTGACTCTTTTCTAAGATGCGTACAGCCTTTATTTGGATGTGTAAAAAACTTACGAGATTTAGCCAACTCTGTCCTCAAGGATATATATTATGTCACCTTTGATTCCAGTCAAACTCAATGCAGGTAACGATCTTCAACTCAAAAGTTCTCAGATATCACTTTTCTGCCAAGAAAATAGCATCATTGTCCATCGCCTTATTACCCCCATGGTAATGATCATGTAAAAGCGGAAATAAATTTTTAGTAATAAGTTATTATTTTGTTCTGTTTATGGCCATTTTTCCTTCTTTAATTTAAAATTGTTTTTTCATTATGAATGAAGCGAAATATCGCCTCCATAACACTACTTCATATGCTGATTTTAAATCAGACTGATAACTTTTGGAAATATAGAATGTTCATTTTACAGCCAGTGTTACGCAGGGACGCGTCCCCTGGATTTTGGTGACGTCCCAGACATCCCAAATGTTTCGGGGACTTGGGGACTTGGAGGGGACGTCCCCTATTTTCTTAAAAAAATCTTTCAAAAAAATTATGATGTTTTTACTTTCAAAAAGCTGTTATTTTTACCAAGAAGCTGTTATGATGTTTTTACTTTCAAAAAGCTGTTATTTTTACCAAGAAAATTAAATTAGACTCTTAAAAGTACCTAAAATACACTAAATTGAGTTTAAATCCCTAAATTTCATTCAATAAAGTTAAAATATTCAAATATTAATTTTTATATATCATTTTACTAGCCGTCCCCTTCCGTCCCCAAAATTTGGGAAATTTTTTGCCGTCCCAGAAACCCCATCCCTTCGTCTCCCTATCCCCCCCGTCCCCGAGACTTAGTAGCCGTCCCCCTTCTGTCCCCAAAATTTGAGAAATTTTTTGCTGTCCCAGAAACCCCGCCCCCAAAACGTAGGTAACTATGGTTTTACCTTATGAAAAGGAAATATAAGTGGAAATTTGCAGGATACCTCTTTACCCGGTCCTTGCATTGTTTTAAATAGAAACAGTACTTGCTGTTCTCTAAGTCTCATACTAGGCAAAATGATTCCTTTTGCATGGTAGCTTCACTTTCAGAACTCCTTGTGGGATAGGGCCATGTCAGAATGTTTGAGCTTGATCTGCAGTAACACAGTTCATCATAGGAACTTAATGGACTTAGTTATCTAGAGTTTGATCATCTTTAATCTGATTATTGGTTATGATTGAATTATCCCTTTGAAGATACAGGGATCGGCATGTCCTAATAAAGAAATGAATTCTACTGAAGAGTTTTAAGGATCATTCCATTTGTTCTCAAAAGTCAAGGAATTAGGTAGATGGTGCTTCAATCAATCTAAGGAAACTTCACCTTAGGAATTATAAAATGGAAAATTACAATGTCTATGATAGGGCCTGGCAACTCTAAGAGAAAAGGGTGTAGATTCGTCACAGGGAAATAAGACCTCAAATGTATTTTTGAATGTTAAAATTGGAAATCAATATTCAATTCAGCAACATATAGGACTCAAAACAAACTAATTAGGATTATAAAAGCAAGGACCTAAGATTATACAATTGATAGGTTTGGTAACTATGCTGTTACCAACTAAGATAGTGTCATTAAGCTGTTATAAGCCATGTGACATAATTATGTTATAGATTGTCAATGTCTCTAAAGACTAGTTGGTGTAGCAAGATGTATGCCTTGGTCTAAGACTTATATGGATAAAGGGGAACTTGTTCAGATCAAACCTTCTACTTAGAATGGTAGCGACATTCACGAAACTTGGTGGTTTTATCTCAAATGGATATCAATGTTAAATTCAACTTCATATATATGGCTTATGTCTTGGACAATTGTTAAGATTATGAATTGAACGATAACCTCCTAGGAAGTAAGTGAATAGACTTGTTTCGGCACTCGAATAATAAGCTCATCAACTATGTTACAATCTTCCTAGAGGAGATGGTCATATGCTTATTCACAGGAATAGAGTACAAAGTTCAAAAAAAAATGTGGTTTGGTTTTTTGCAGTTCTAACACATCAATAATTATGAGAAGGAAGAAGATTACACATGAGAGAGCAGGAAAAAAGAAAATCAGTAGTGGTGTTGTATTTTGTACTTAGATTCAAACATTATAACATTCAATCTGTACTCAATTGCAATAGAATGCAGAACAATTACATTCACTTGAAGGGGCACCAACTAAGACAAGAGGTCCTAGCGGCAGTTGTTATTTGCTACCATGATATTCCATCCATCATAAACTGACAAGCAAAGCATTATTTGGTTTTAGCTGTTTTACTATACATGCATGGTTCAAGACATGATTAACATCTTATTAGGTTTCAGATCAGCTGATGACCAATCAGATTTAGTTGGTAGCTTCAAGGATTGTTTACCTTGCTGATAAACAGTCAAATCAAGTTGGTAACTTCAAGGATTATTTACCCTGAACAGACAGGCTTCATCAAAGAATGGGTATTTTAGATAGTCAATTACTTCTTGGAAGAGCATTAAATGTGCCGAGGAGAAAAGACAGAAGGTAGTCTTCTTGAATATGAAGGGAATTCATACCTAAACATATTGACTGGATAAGCTTTGGGATGTTCTTCACCCAATCAATGGGTGCACTATTTACTGTGTCTACCAATTTAGGTGTAAATGATAAAACTGTGTGGGGGCATTTCCTTAAAAATGTCTATCAGGTAAGTTTTCCCTCCCGCTTCATATTTGTCCCTGATAACTACAGAAACCAATTGTGGATGGTGGCTCAAATTCAAGGTAAAACCAGAGACATTTTACTTCGATGAGGCAGCCAAATACTGAACCTCCATCAAAACTCAATGCTAGTCTCTCAAAAGAGACAATGCAAGGGGGTTTCCGGCGTCTCAACATATTTCTAGAAACTTCTGGAGCAGTTAGTGGAGAAAAATGGAAAGGCAACAACCTGTAATGAAACAAAACTAGACTGCCCGGAAACGCCAAGTACCCACCCGTACCAGGCCTGATACATACCTGGTACAGGTATGGGTACGCTGTGGGTACGTACCCACAGGCCCTGGGTATGTACTCCATCAAAACTCAATGCTAGTCTCTCAAAAGAGGCAATGCAAGGGGGTTTCCGGCGTCTCAACATATTTCTAGAAACTTCTGGAGCAGTTGTTAGTGGAGAAAAATGGAAAGGCAACAACCTGTAATGAAACAAAACTAGACTGCCCGGAAACGCCAAGTACCCACCCGTACCAGGCCTGATACATACCTGGTACAGGTATGGGTACGCTTTGGGTACGCTGTGTGTACGTACCCACAGGCCCTGGGTACATGCCGGGTACGTACCCACAGAGTACCCACAAGTTTTTTTTTTTAAGTGCAGGAAAATAAATAAAACTTGAGGGCTTTGACTGGAATTGAACCTTGGAAAGTTTGTGTGAAATTCAATATTACCAATAGGCTCCGAAGGGTCAAGAGAGATGAAAACCTATTCATTTGGTTGACTTGCTATTTGGGGGCTTTCTTGTTGCTCCTCATGGTTCCTTTATACTTCAGTCAAATTGGAAGGCATGGGAACAAGTGAAGCACTTGGTGGTTGGGCAGCCTATCTTCTCTTCCTTCGACACTAGGTGCCAAGCCTACAAATCGATTTTGTCAAATCTGAAATATAATGACAAGATCCTTGCCTTGACAAGAGGCCGCTCTGCCCTCCTTTGGTTTGAGAAAGGAATTAAAATATTTCATGACTTGTACAGATTTGGGAAGTGGATGGAATGGACAGACCTTAAAGCTTTCTATAAGCTTCCTCAATCTCAGTTCAGAATGTATACAATGCTCAGAAATGCTTTAACAGCTCCCTCTACTGGACTAATTGTGGAGGATGAGAATGACTTTTGAGATACTATGAGGTGGCTCAAAGGGCCCCCTCTCCAAGAGGCTACCTCCAAACAACTCTATGAAAAGATTGCCTTCTCCCCAAACCTTTCCCTGGGCCTTAACAACAAGTGGAATGTTTGTGAGCCCATTAGTAGATGGACTCATAGATTTAATGTTTTGTGGTCTTCTTGTAGAAATATTTCTTTAGATGGCTTCTAATTCATAATAAGCTTGTTGTTGGCTTCTAATATTTTATAGGTTGCTGAGACTAATAGCTTGTTTTCTTTAAATTTTTATATATATTTATATTTTTTAACTTTTTAATAATATATTGTACAAACGTACCCACAGCATACCGTATCCAAGGTTCTTAAAAATTTACCGTTTCAGCATACTGTACCCACACTGAAACAGTCTAGAAACAAAAGAATCTTCTGCAAGTAAAATCTGTTCACACAAGTTAATTTCAACCTGCTTAACAACTTAGAACATAGCAGGCTTGAATACCATGTTAGAATTATTTAGATAAAATAGGAATTAACAGGATTATAAGATTCTAAACATTATGACTGACATCAAATGCAGCAATAAAATTACAGAAAGTAAATGAACAGTTCAACACAGATTTACATCGGAAAACAATAAAGGTAAAAGACTCGCAAAGAATAATGCACTATCCAATATTTGGAGAACTTACAAATGTTTGACCATTATAGCATTATAGACCTTGCCTGACAAATACAGGCCAGAACCCAACAAACTATCTCTCTTTACTTCTCTTTTTACACTTTAAGAATTACTCATAATAATGGTAAATTCAATTTTCCAATTTCCCTTATACAATTTTTACACAGAAAATCACCTTTTAAAAGGTGGGTGATTGATTACAACTTTAGTTTCCCATACGTTTTGGATACAGGTACGGACACAAAGTATCCGATACGCGGATATGGCCAAAAAAAATTGGCCCCAGATATGCCGTTGGATACAGCAGTACAAAATATATATATAAATATTAAAAAATATATAAATTCCAGCATAATAAGTAGGAATTAACCACATATTATGCATATGAAAAACAAGCTAGATAACCACAACTACTCATAATTTCACTGAACTTGGGCACAAGCATCATCTCTACCACATATAGTTGAGGTGTTTATTACATTTATCTCATACATGCTATTTTTGTCCTTATTTTTTATGGCTTCTATTTGGTACCTTTCGTAGAATAATGTTGCTGCAAAAACTGTAATTTCTGATGTAATGATATATTAATTTTAAAGTAGGAAAAAAGAAAAACTGTTTCAAGCCTGGAAATGCCCTGGAAGTGCAAACAAATGTGAAGTTTTTTAGCCCTCAAAAGTCCTCTACCTTCCAAAGACCATAACTTTTCCATACAAACTCGAAATTCGGTGCCATTCTTTTTGAAAGTGTATATATTTTTTCAAGAGGAATCCAAATATATAATCAAAACAGGCATATGATGAAGTCCACATTCTGTAAAAGACTTATAACCGGAAGCTATCTGTTTTTCTCAGGACTTTGGCCTTTTGCAAACCCTGTTTGATAGCCTATTGTTTTACCAACTGAATTGGATGATCATCAATATTCAGGTCAGGAAGCACCCCCCGTTACTTTAAAATGGTCATAATTTTTTGAAGACTGATCAGAAAAGGGATAAATTTTGGCAGACTGTCAAATTTCCTAAAGAATGCAAATTAATATGTATTAATTTGTTGAAGACTGATCAGAAAAGGGGTAAATTTCAGCAGACTGTCAAAATTTCTAAAGAATGGAAAGTAGTATGTATTTGTTTTTTAATTTTTACTTTCTTTATCATGCGTTGCCCTAAAATCTGCAGTGCAATTTCATAAAATAAATTATCTGACTTTTAGGACAGGCCGTCAAATATAACTTATGAAAGGGGGAAGTTTTGGCAAACTAACAAAAATTCTGAAGAATGCAAGGTAATATATTTGTTATTCCATTTTTGCTTTCTTTATCATGCGCAGTGCTAGCATCGTTTTTACTTTCTTTACCATGCGCTGTCCTAGCATCTTTGTACTTTACATACCATGCCTGTTCTAGCATCTGAAGTGTAATGTAGGGTTGATAACTTATCTGATGGTAAGAGTGGACAGTCGGATTTATCTATTGACAACCACTCAATCGCAACTAAGCCCGAGAATATGCCAAAAAGAGGAATTTCCCTAATCAGCTAAACTAGAGTTGCACAGGAAATTGATGCATCCAGGTTGAACAGTTACAGTGTAAACTTTGACGGCTGTATGAACATATTTAAACTTTTTAACCGTGCGGCGGAAATTTTTTAAAGATAGTATGGAAAGAACCGGGAAAATTTGGGTGGACCATGAGAAATTCTAAACAATTGCAATAAATGTATATTGAAGTCTTTGATGTTTAGTTCTTTACAGATGAATTATCCTAACTTTAGACGGGAAATGGTGAATGACCGACCGTCATTAAAAAAAAAAGTACCTGACGGGCAGGATCCACGATGAAATTAAACCCTCCACCAAAAGAACGGCTTTCTATTGGTAAATATTTGTAATAAAACAAAGAATAAAAAATTATAAATGAACAGAAAAAATTGCAAGCAAGTTTTGAATGAAAAAACTACATTACTTCCGTGAAAAAAAGAAAAGAAAAAGCCTTACTTGAGAATTTGGAGATCGTCAATGGTGTGAGGCAATTTAAGAAAATAATAATCCGAAGCAGGCATCGTCAAATATATACACAGCAACCCTAGCGAAAATACACAGAAAATACTGACTGCAGCGGCGAACTCAAAATTCGCCAGCGGAAACCTGACCTCGCTGTCCCTACTGTGAGATCTCCCAGTCTGTGGAGAACTTGTGGAAGCCGCCATTACTATGGTCGAAGATATACAGGGCGGTCTGGAACCCTCGATCTTCATGCTGTTAAATGATTTCTATTCTGTAGTATGTACAGTAACATACATCGTTCTCCTCCTCCTCCTCTTGATAAAGGAGGAAACCCCAGAGAAACGAGGTTCCCTTTAAAAGGATACTCTGTTCTCTTTTACGGTACAGTTAGAGTCGAGGAATGCTCACGGCAAGTTGAACGAATATTCGCATTCGATGACTAACTGCCACTCAACGACAATGGCTACTAAATCCGTCTGTCTTTAGACGGACAGAACATTTGCGTCACGTTATTTTCTTCCCATGTGGAGAAAGTAATCATCAATTATTGGTGTTGATATTATTTTACTAATTTTGGGAGCAACACATTTGTACGGCAATCGGATTTGAAATCATAATAATTTAATACAAATCTAATTTGTTGAAACTTGAGTGGGGTCCATAGTTTAATGCGCCTTCGCACGTGAAAATGGTGTTTATGGCAAGGCGGGCGAGGGTGGCGCGTTGACGGCACGCCAGCGTGTCACGACGAAATATGATGATGGCTTAATATTTCTATAGACCTTTTTATTACGATTTTACCAAAACAACAAATAACTATATTGAATTCACCTCGGTAAATGCAATTTTATCTTTATGATAATAATTAATGATACTAATTATGCGGGTAGGCGTTTCCCCGTGGGTTGCCTCTAGGGCTGGAAATTGACAGGTTGTAAGGCCCTTTTTTTTCTGATTTTAACCATATTTTAGAGGGGAAAATTTTTAGAAACTGTAGATAATGACAGACTAAAAATTTTGAAAACCGTAAATATTTTTTAGTGGTTTATATAAAAATATAATGCCCATTTATGTATCTATCAATGTATTATAGATATATCTATAAAAATTACTAGAAATTACATCCAGTGGAAAGAGCTAAGCCCTCAACAAATTCTGATTTGACAGGCACAGATAATTTGACATTCCAGGCCTGGTTGCCTCCGGCTGATTCTGACTTCCGACCAAGATTAGTGGAGAGAATATATTGAAATTGAACGCTCTCGCTTATCTCGAAAATCACGCTTCAAAGGTTACAGTGCACATGGCACAAGTGCTTAGAAGCAAAAGCAGCAAAATCAATAGCGTTGGACATTAAACCTGCGTCCTGATCCTCAATCTTATGTGGTACTTGGCCGCCTCGCCCGCCAGGAACACCTTGGTGTGATGTCGCTTCTGCGCAACTATAAATGAAACCGTCGGATTGTAGTTGTCATCTCCAAACCGATTAAACCCCATCGTCAAATCCACGAGTTCTCGATTCAGAACCATGTCGAACTACCCTTCGCTCACCCCGTCTCTGGAAAAAATGATTCTTTCCGACAATTTCCCATTCACCTTCAAATACTCGTCCAATAACTCTTTACACATGTCTCCCACCTCTGAAATGAAATCCTAGCAGTTTTTCTGTCATCAGATTTTGACGGCATAGTTGGTTGAATGCGGTGAGTTGATGTTCATCACGACTGCGGCGATTGATGGGGTTTTCCCATCCTGCTTGCCCGAATGATTCACATCTACTCTGAAATGCACTGCATGATCAGATTTCCCAAAACGGGGGAACTGATTCAAAGGGCTTCGAGCCAGCGCCGCATTGCTCTGCCAACTTTCGTGTTGATTTTCAAAGCTAGATTCCCCTCTTTTACTATCATAATTCATTTTTGGAAAATCTCAGCTTGGTTTTTATCTTTTTGGCAATTGTTCTCTAGCATTTTATTAATGGGTTGTGGAGACTGTGTATTGGTCTGGTCTTTTTTTAAGATTAATGGTTACACGAATGTCTGATATCCCTGACCAGTCCAATTTCTCTCTAGGTACAATAAAATTATATTCTTGATTTACCACCTTTTTCTTATCTAAAAGAAATTCTTGTCTAGATTAACATTATGGGGAAATGCAGTATACCCATTTAAGGAAAACCTCTTTAACGTTTGTTATAAGAGGCCCCATAGATTTTTATTCCTAAATAACCCTTGAGATTATTGGTCATTGAGGTTTTGTATTTTCTTATTTTTCTACAGATTGAGATTTTTAATGAGAATGTTTACAAAAAAAATTGTAGACATAGTACTAGGGAGGGGTGCACACCGCTGTGTGTGCAAAGCCAGGCTAAGGCTTGGCAGATTAGTTGCAGTTAAGCATTTGGATAAGAATGACAAGGAAGCAGGCAAGACATTCTACAGAGAGTTACACATTGCCAGCAGCTTGAAAAATTGGCATGTGGTTCCTCTACTGGGCTTCTGCATCCATCCCAAGGGACTCTTTCTGGTTTACAAATTTGTTTCTGGGGGGAGTCTTGAATACCATCTTCACGTATAGTATAGAAAACCATATTAACATTGCTTTTTATGGTATGAGCAGGGTTATGGTTGGTTATGATTTTTCAGGTTTAAGTGTAGAGAAGAAAGGTGAGCGTTGTCTGTCGTGGCCTCCCAGACTTCGAGTGGCTATAGGGATTGCGAAAGCTGTGGATTGTTTGCATCATGGAACCCACAAATGTGTGGTGTACAAGGACATCAAGCCCTCCAATATACTCCCGTCTGGGAGGAAAATAACAAAGGTAATCTAACAAAATAACACAGTGTTTTAAATTTTTTAAGTTTTTGTGGTATTTGTAAGCCCTAACTGGGGAAAATAGTAAAGGGCATGGCTCAAAACTTTACATGGTGGTCCCAGAAATAAGCCATCAACAGGAAGATTTTATTTTCATCTTCCTCATAAGATTTATTCATGGTATCACTTGCATAATGGCAATTGTAGCTCTAGCTCCATCCATGGAATTTGTCTTAGTTTCAGTTAGACATCATCATCAAATCTATCTCTACGTTACCTATCAGATTTATTTCTACATAAATTATAAAAAGTAATCTATAAGATATAATAGAATTTGTTGCATTTGTTTCTTGTTCATGTGTTTCCTTGAACAATAGCATGATGAAATGTTTGTTGTGATGTATTTTGTTGCAGTTGTGTGATTTTGGTCTAGTAACATGGATGATGGGACCTTCAGTTCCATTCTTATGCAAGACAATGAAGGGAACTTTTGCGTAAAGCAAAAGTATTTTATTCACTAATTTTATACCTTCCAATTAAATCAATATTTCAATATCATCTAAATGTAAAATGTAAAGAGGTCTTTAATTCAATATGTGATTGCATTAAAGGTATATGGAGCCATAATATTTCCAACACAGGAAGGTCTTAGAGAAAATAGATATCTATGCATTTGGGGTGGTTTCGTTGGAGCTACTTACAAGGCAAAAGCCAATTGAGACGATGAGACCAGGAGCTAACAAGAATTTGGTTCTTTGGGTAAGCTAAGCAATCTCTTTTTTAGTCAATATCTACACTATTTTACCTGGGGAGGCATGGAACATATTCCCTAAGTGAGGGATTTGGATTCAAGTTCCTCCTAGATGAGTGAAGCCATGTACAACCAAGCCAATCCTCTAAATGATAACTATCTCCACTGCCAAATTACCAAATTATCATGATATTTAATTTCATTTTATTCTATTAAGAGACTTTAACATATACCAAGAGAATAAACTCTACTCCAAATGAGGTTTTTGGCCTGCAAATGAGGTCTTTTTTCTTAGTTTTATAAGCAATGTGGAGCCTCATACTTGGTCTTTTTTCTTAGTTTTATAAGCGATGTGGAGCCTCATACTTGGTCTTTTTTCTTAGGTTTTTCTTAGTTCAGTTATTTGGGTTCTCTTTACCATTTGATATGTCTATGTTTGAAATGTCTTCTTCTTCTCTAGGTGAGAGTTTCTTTGCTCCATTTATACAATAGAAAGAAAGTTCTTTCACATAGAAGGAAAAAAAAACCAGTTTTCATTATGATGTGTCTAGCGGTCTATACACATCTGACAACTTAGTTTCCTTTGTATTCAAGAAATAGGACAGTTTTCGTAATACCCACAAATTATTTTGCTATATTTTCTGGTTACAACTACACTAACGCCCTTCGCCACACATATAACCGTGAAGTATACTCCTAGAATGGGATCGAATGTTGTTTAACAAGCTGCATTTTTAAACCCACTTACAGGAAGCCTAAAAAATACAACCAGAATAATGTGTGGCTTTGGAACTGGCATCTCAGAAGCTCTCCTCATTGTATCTCCTCTTGAGGTATGCCAAATACTCATATAGCAGAGCAGAGGAACTCTAGAAGTAGGTTGTGGAATATTCGAGGTAACTGCGGTGTTAGGAATAGGTAAGACTATTTGAGTACTAGTCGATATGGTCGGTGGAAGGGAAAAAGGAGGCACAGGGGCACCGCCCTTCTCCATGACTCAAGGCGAGAGAGATGAACCTTCCATCCCTCAACACAGTTTTCCGTAGCCAACGAATCTAAAATAGTTGTGACAACTGCATCAGTTAGTTGATGCATGAAGCATGGAACATTAGAAAGTAAAGCTCCACAATTCTACACCAAGATGTATTTGTAGGTGGGCCTAACCAAGTGCCACTATATTGTTATGTTATAATATCCATATATATTCCTATTTGATCCATTTACTTCCCAGTTGATCTCTTTATTTCTTTTAAGAAAGAAAATATTAGGGAAGGCCTTTTAGAACATGAACTACTTAGATAGCCATAACCTAAGGATGGTTTGGGGGATGTTTTGGTGAGGAGTCTCGAAGGCACTTCAGTATAAGACCGGTACGTGGCTTGAAATAGGGGCCTACCCCCGCATTTCACACACCGCTGCGATAAGGGAGTCAGGTGCTTAATGCCAATATATACCAGAACTTCCGTGAATTTATAGCGCGGCCCGATGTACCTTGTCATAATCCTCTTCTTGGATGTAATTTCCAAGTAGGTGAGGCCAGTGAAAGAATTTTTGCCTTAAATGCTCTACATCTAATGATTTTGGCTTATGTAAAACAAGGGTGAAAAGATATAAAATCAATTAGTGTCACTACCGATTTTGATCTATTTTCGAGCCTAATTAAAACTAGGTGAAAGACATACAGCAGAAATGACTCTGAAAGAGTATCCTAGGTAAGCACCTAAAAATGAAGTGTTGGATCTCGATGAAGAAAAGCCAAACAGATTCTTTCCCAAATGCGATTAAATTCTTTTTAAGCACCAAAAATTGAAATGTTTGAATGTGATGGACAACAAAGAACTTTTTTTTTTTTTTAGTTCCTAAAAAGGAGAAAACACCGTAAAAGAGAAATACCTGTAGACTTAGCTCTCCAAGGTGTGTGGACTTCAAAAAGCACGTTGTTGAGCTCTTCCCCTCGAGCAATCCCACGAACAATCAAAGTGCTCCGCAAGAAAAGGTTAAGCAAACACCAAACAAAATCCAGAAAGATATATCCAGATAATGGTGAAACGGAAATTTCTATTTCAAGGAACTAGAAAAATTTCAAGGAAATAACAATTTCACATAAAGAGCAAGATTAAAACGATGATAGGAAATGCTCAAGTAGAACTGATAGAAATCAGTGAAGAAAAAGAACAAAGCTCAAAACTAGAAAAGAAATGAACTTACCAATAAGGGACTTTGGTTGTGTCCCACCGGGTGTGCCAGAATGTAGATCAAGAATTTCGCGCTTGTTACCTGTCCAAGTTAATGCACCAAACTAAACACAAAAACCCTAAAAAACTCCAATGAAATCGATACCTGATGGAAAAGATCCGAAGATGTAGACGGATGAGGAAGCCGATGTAGATAAGACGGGCGCACACGAGCAATTCTGCACAGTAGATCCAAGTAACCTGCGAGACACCGATGTTTGACAAAAAAAGACCACGTTAAAAGATATTTAGGTGGACTGCCTGAGAAGCGGGTCTGGGAAGCGATGAGCTCCCTCGGCGGATGTCAGTCCACGTTTTCAATTAAGTAAAGAAGCATACATGATAAAATATGTACGTACAAGACTAGATTTTCTGATCAATGTAATAAAAAGAATCTAAAAAGCAGGCAGAAAGCAACAGAAGACAGGGAACTGTGAAAACAAAGCTGGATTTGTGTTACCTTTGTCCTTTTACCTGTCTGCAGGATGATCGGCATCGATTATGTAGAATCGGCGTCGACTGATGTGATCGGCGTCGATAGAATCGCGACTGATGTGATCGGCGTCGACTGAAGAAGATTGGCGTCGACTGAAAGTAGATCGGTCGATCGGGGACAGTGCGAGAAGATTTGGAAATCGGAAAGTGAAGGCCAGATCGTCAACGTCTGCTGGATATGCCGAAGCCGGTGAGATACTGGAACAGAGTCACCAGAAGATCAATGGATACGTGCGATGTTGAAGTGATAAGAGCAGAGTAACGGTGCTCCTCTCAGGGATTGATTTGGACAAGATCCGTTCTCATTTGATAGATAATGTTGACACTAGATGCGCAAAGATCTCTCTCTTTCACGGTCTGTGTTTCTTTCACGATCTGTCTCTGTCTGTCCTTTGTGTTCGTGCGTGTGCTTTTCATCCCCAGAACTGAGTTCTGGGCTTCTATTTATAATCGGCGCAGCTCCTAAAAATCAGTGTCGACCGTACCGGTCGGCGCCGATCGCGGAACAGACTCCCGAGATGGCCAAAATGAACGATTTCTAGAAAGATAAGAGTTATCCCTCCACCTCAAATACGGGAAATATCCCGCTGCTTGATTGTGAGGAGGAGAAATAGGAGGGACACATGGATATGATAGATATGGGGTAAATAAGTGGTTAGGATACATGTGAAAAGGTGTAATTAAATAGTTAATATTTAATTACTCATGGGTAAAACATAAAGGGGTGAATTAAACTTAGGATAGGTGTTTAAAATGCAATTTGAATAATATCCCAAGGGGATAGTGGTGATATAAACGTGCCCCAGGTTACCTGAGAGAGCAAACGCGTACGAGGGACACTAAATTGGATAATCAATTTTAGGTGTCTACATTGACCTTTACATTGATCATGAATCAAAATGATGTCTCAACATAAAATGGTATCTTTTGTAATCATGAATAGGGTGGCAACTAAGATGAGTTTTTACAATATACCTCAAGTCAACAGGTGAGGGTATTTCAAAGGCTGCAACTAGTTTGGCAATTGAAAATTTACATATCCTTTTAATTTAATGGATTATGGAATATCTTGTGTACATTCCCTATATGTTCCAGGAAAAGGGTTGAAGAGGGTGCTTACTCCATTGCAGTACTTGGTTCCATGGGACGAGCTTAGGATGCTTCACATATCCTGCAAGGTTAAAGGTATTTGACTGTAATGTTTTTTTTATCTATAGCACGATTCCAGGACACTCGTGATATACACCTTAAAGAGTTGAATTACATGAGTTACATGATAGTTTTTTCTTTGTTTGGCAGGTAAACAACAAGGCATAGATTGACGGGTTTGAACCCCGATCCCAACTGAACAAACTCCACCAAGCCCTGATGCACTTTAATTTGCAAGGTATTCTTTGCACATTGAAGGGAGGTTGAATTTGATAATTTATCATGATGTTTGTATTTGTTGGTTCCTTCCTTGCTTATTACCATTATTAGTGAGTTAACCATTTTAACCTTATAGTCCAGTTCCTGATGCTAGGTATAAGCAGGTACAACTTGAAGATTTCAAAAGATCTTATTGCTGATTGAAGAAGTGCTACTCGAGCTAATGTTACCTAAGGGTATTAATTTATAAGAGTAAAAGCTTTAGATGTTGAAAATATTCTATAATGATCCAAAACTTCTTGTTCATTTTTTTTACTTGCTTTATGTGGGTAAGTCTATACATTTGATATCCTCCATCCGTCCATCAAAATGAATTTAGACTTTACTTGTAAGTTATGTAAAACAATAAACGTGTTGATAAATGATGGCATGAAATTATCAATCATCTTAGTTTCTAATTCATCTTGACAGAAGAAAATCTATGTTCTTAGGCTACAAAAATTGTGGCAAATGGTAAATTCTTCAAATCTCAAAATAGAATTTGTTTCTAGTTGTAAGAAATCGGTCGCAAAGAATAAATTGACACCCAAGATTTCAACTGAGAGAGGCCCCAAAATTGAATGTAATAATTAATCAAAATGAGAAGCTACCTGTGAGCAGTAGATTTTCATAACAGAAGAGTGATCATGGCTTATAATTACCATTTAGGTCAAGGTTACCATCGACAACAACCCATTAAAACGGTCTCTTCTAAACGATGGGGTAGAAAAACATTTTACCTTTTGCTATGCGTAGTAACCACTCCTATGAAAATGAAGGCCTTCTAATAGTACCATCTATTCACCTAATCAAGCAATTATAGTTTTTGGAAGCTTATGTATGTATTAATTTCTCAGTAAGTGTATGTGGATTTACAGGATTACTATCATGCAAAATTGCGCCTTCACAGGTGTAAATTATACTACCCCAACAATGGGGAACTTTATCCCTGCATTTACCTTTATATTATATGTTATTTGTAGGTACCAAGTTCAATCAACAATTTATATTGAACATAAATGTGTATTCTTCATATATATATATATATATATATATATATATATATATATATATATATATATAGACACACACACTTGTAGTCCTTACCCTAAAGTGGATTCAGTGGAGGAGATTTTGGGTATCTATGGCTTTTAAATGCCATATGTTTTTGTACAACATGCTTGTAAACCTTTTTCACATTTCAATTTACCAATTTGTCTTTTCTTGTCCGATGGTATATAGACTACATCTTAGAAAATTACATATAGATGAATCAATCCTTTTATTAGAAGATGATTTCTGGAATCAATTGTGTATTGTTTTTTGTTCGATGTGAATCACCCCATCGGGTCTATATATTTCTCTGTCTAAATTTTTCTTGATGATGAATCCTGTGTTGAGTCTATATATTACTCTATCTAAATTTTTCTTGATGATGAATCATGGGAGGTGATTTGAAACATGTAGGCCAAAAAATGATACAAAGCTGATTCTAGAAATCATCTTCTAATTTTCATGGACTGTGGAAACATAAAAACTGTTATAAGTCTTTCTATCCCAAAAAAATCCCAACATTTATCTTAATTTGATATTAGAGTAGAGCTTGAATGAATATAAAAGTATCCCATACTAGAACTCCTTACATCATCTTTATATATATCCAACACTATGTGTACAATATTTATGTCATGACCTGAATTCATGCTGGAGAAAGTAGATATAAGAGGCTCAACTGGCCAAGAAAAAGTTTTGGGTACCCTCATTTTTGTCAAAGGAGCAATGATAGTCACTTTGTACAAGGGTCTAGTCATAAGATTTTCTTTGTATCTAAACCATGGCTCAAAAGAAAGTGATTATATTGTAGCGTCGACTATACAATCAGCCATTCTCACATCTATTATTGAGCATAATTAAGTTGTTTGGAGATTAAAATGGGACATTAGTGTCATAAGCATTTCATATTCAATAAGAAATAGTATTACTAACTGTATCCTCATGTTGGTAGCTACAAACTAGAAACAAGCATACCCTCACAATCAATATAATAATCCTTTTCTTGTAGGCAATTATTGGTACATGGGTTATTTATACCTTGCAAACTTGGTGTAACAACAAGAAAGGACCTTTATTTGTGGAAATTTTTAAGCCCATTGGCATAATGATTGCAATTATAACACCGGTCATGTTTCTTGGTGACAAACTTCACATTGGAAGGTATAACTTCTAGCATTCTTCAGATTCAGC
This sequence comes from Taxus chinensis, assembly GCA_019776745.2. NCBI lineage: Eukaryota > Viridiplantae > Streptophyta > Pinopsida > Cupressales > Taxaceae > Taxus > Taxus chinensis. The sequence goes on along the minus strand of CM034151.1, from coordinate 308,391,005 downwards.
TAACCTTTATGTTTTGACAAGCAGATAAAGAGTACAATATAAGGAAATATCCTAGGGAAACTCCTATCTTGAGCTTAATTTGATAGTTCCTATTTATTTGTTGCATTTGCAGTGTGGTGGGAGAATTTTTCATTGTGCTAGGTCTTTATGCAGTGATTTGGGCCAAATCAAGGGATACTGATAGTATTGATAACCTGCCAAGTATAGACCATGTTAGAGATCCATCTGAAAAAGTTCAATGAGAAGCTATATTTATAAACAATTTTTTTCTTCAAGAGTACTTTCACACCACTCCTTACATTATGATATATCTCAGGAAACAATTCCCTCAGTGTCTTAAGTAACATGAATTTTCTCCTTTTTGAACTATAGTCGTTATTCTCAAGTCACTATTTGAGGGTACACTTTCCCATTTAACCACAAAGCCACTTTCCTCTTCCTTGGTCTTCTCCCGAACCCTTCATCTTCCTCTCTCTTCCTCTCTCGTTGTTTCTCTCCCTCCAATTTGACTTCCTCAATAGATCCCCTTCGACATTTCCATTGTACATTTCACGTATGAGCATTGTGTTAGTAACCCTACCTCAATCTCACAAATGAGCTTCAAGTGTTTATAGCCGTTGCACTTTTCCCCCATTACACATATCAAAATTTGTAGCTCCCCTCTAGTTTTGTTGTGGATGGCCGCAAGTGCCCTCTTGAGATGGGGTATATTGTCCAGCTTTGAAATATTTTTTGCTTCCAACATTTTTGGGATCCTTGTCATGGCAATGCTGAGATCACTAAACCTGGAAAATACGCCCGAATGAAGTGCCTCCTAATCCTCAATCCTTTTCTTCTGCATACAACAAACAAAATAGTGGCATGTAATTGAACCCACTTCAGATATAGATACAAATCCAAATAGATCAATTTGTATATAGTAATTAAAAAATGAGGAGATATTAGGGTTACTAATTTATTTTTTCAAAATCATTTCTTGTTATGTTTGGAAATGATTTCTCTGTGTTTGAGACTGTTGCCACTCCTCATTTTATTTGGATGCATCCATTTCTTTTGTTTTTTTTGGAGTCTAAATTATCCCCATGCCCTGTCGGGTTTTTTTGTCATTGCCAATATGTTTTGAGTTATTTTGTTCAATAAATTTTATTTGTTTTCTATATGAGGGTATTTTTCTGAGAATATTTTTGTGTGTTCTGTCTGAGGGACAAGATTGATGCAAGAACAAACTATCCAGAGAGTGGAACAACAAAGGTAGCAAACCAAACAACGTAGATAACAATGAATGAATTTTTTATGTGAGTATGGTAAGTTTTTGGTATTAAGATGAGTCTAGGATTTATTTCAACAAAGTTTAATATGCCCCTAAAATTTGGGGTTTTTAATTCTTTGTTTAATTAGATGCACAACATTTATTTTCCCCCAACTAAAGATTCAGATCTGGGTGGTTTATGAAACTGAACTGATGGAAATGCCCAAGGTTAATTTTATTTAGCTTAGGGTTTAGATCTCAATTTTTAACGACCAATAGTCAGAGGTCATATTAAAGAATAAGCTGACTATATTCATATATATTTGCTATAGTTCTTTAGGTTTGTCTTTGAATTTTTAAAGTTATTTTATGACTAAAATATTTCTTGTTACATGTGTTTAACATATCTTTACCCACTCTATTTTTTACTCACACTACATCGCCTAAGTAAAACTGCTTAAGCTTATTTTGTAGTTCCGTTTGTCAGAATGATTAAGCTTGTTTTACAGTTAGGTTTGTCATACTTTTTAAATATAAATTTGGGAATTAATTCAAAGACACTTTTAACAAGTTAGAATATGTAGGTTCACGGAAATTTTTTGTGCAGGGAACCTCCCAATTTGTTGTTCTATTATTTTAAAAACATTTAAAGAATGATTTTCTCCATTCATATCATGCAAACTACAAACCTAAAGGAACCATGTATGTATGCTTAAAGTTATGCACAATTAATAAACTTTGGGACATTTTTCATTATATATGTAATGATTTAAGATATTGATTTTTGGTTTACTGATGGTTGCCTACACTATACACCAAGACTTCTGCAACATTAGTGATAGAAGTTCACAAACAAACCATACAAATTAAATTAAATGAGCAGTCCCTTTCAATCGATACCCTAATGCAAGATCACAAACATTAATTACTTTTTTGTTAAAAAAAACTTATTTTAAAGCAATAAATTAGCTTATTACATGATGGCCATGTACATTATTCATAGCCTATAATGGAAGTATTTGATATTTTTACAGCACCCTGCATTTCCCTATTTTGGTAGCTAACCGTGTATTTTGTAGTTAGACATTAGTTATGTTTAATGTATTTATGTTAATATAATTTCAATTTTCTTTTTATTTCGCTACTATTAATAATGTTTTTCATAATTCAAGTTTTTTTATAACAGAGTGAATTCTCCAAGTTTGGTGTGTGGGATTGAATTTACAAGTTAATAGGAGGTTTAATGGACCATCGCTCATTAAATTCCACTTCAGAATCACACACTGTCACAAAATTTTGATCTCCATGCAGATTAAGTTTATATTTAGATAAAAGGAGGTTTAATGCATTAACACATTGTTTATTTTGGAGATGTTGGTAATTTTTATAGTCGAAATAATATCAATGTCATTACAACCGAAGTGTTCCCTATTAGAATCGAGGGTGCCTGATTTTGACACTGCTTAAAATGTGGATGGCAATGATTACAGTTTGAGGGGACGCATTGAGATCTGATAGTGGCGTTATCTTCACTTCTGATACAACAAACTGCTCCATGTGAACACATTGTCTCCATGCTTCATAGACACCGTACCACTAATACATTTAGAACCCATATATGGACATTCACAACTTTATCAGATAGTTTTGTTGATATATGTTGTAAGAGGAGTCATCAATGGTTGTAGTTTAGATTTAATCTCCAGGTTGTTTCTTTGTACGTTTTCCTTATCAGAATGCAAGCATTACGAAGGGTAGTCAGATGGACGGTGGTGCATCAACGATTTTTTGTCAGTCTTTGGCATTTTCGTCATGTTGGATGTCGTGCAACTCTAAAGCAGTTTGTTATTCTAGCCATAGAGAATATCCTCTGTCCCTTGGTAAGAAAGGGCATAAATTTGGGGCGAATGTAGATAAATGATCCTCATTCTATAACATTTTTAAAACATTTACAACTTTCCTCAATTTTTCCATTCGTCCCCTTTGAACATATATTGCACTCAAATAAATTATGTGACCAAGATAGAGAAAATTTAGTCAAACACAATGCATTGCTCCTCCCTCATACCCCATCTTCTTTTCCCCCCATCCTCTCCCTCTTATTCACTTCTTTAAGTTTTAATTCTTCGCTCTATCCACTTCGACATTCCCATCATACATTTCACATACAGTTGCTAGTAATATTATCATTGAAGACTTGAGGTTTGGGTACAACGGTAGGGTTTTGGGACATATCAGACAACTAGTTCAAGTTTGAGTCACACCCTGACTCCTCATATGGCCCCTCCAAGTTATTGAATCAGAATATATATGTATGTATATATATATATATATATATATATATATATATATATATATATATATATATATATTGCACCCAATGTTCAATATTTCACTTGTCATAGTGTGTCTGAGGGCTTTAAATCTATCATAAAAAGTTTGGATGGTGGGCTCTGGGATTAGGAAATTGATATCATTGTTCCAAAGGTAAAGGGCTTGTTCCAAACTTGTCATAAAAAATCTGGATGGTGGGTTTTGGGACTGGGAAACTGATATTATTATTCCAAAGGTAAATATGGAGGTTGGGCTCTAGGATTGGGAAGTTGATATCATTATTCCAAAGGTGAATCTGGATGGTGGGCTTTGGGACTGGGAAACTGATATCATTGTTCTAAAGGCAAAATTATTAATATTTCCCCTTTCAAATTTAATATGATCCACCAAATCATAGTCTACTACAACAATTCTAGGAATAATACGGTGTATCGTGCATGAACATCTATTGTGTTTGTTATCTAGATTCAACTACATTATTAATATTTTCCATTTCAAAATTAATATGATCCAATAAATCATAGTCTGCTACAAGTATTCTAGGCCTAGTATGGTGCACCGTGCATGAGCATCTATTGTGTTTGTCATCTAGATTCTACTACATATTAAGATAAATAATTTAAGATCTATTAGATGTATAAACAATTTTCAACAAATCCTACATAATTTCAACTAGTGTCCCAAACTCTACTCTCGAAGTGACATATTGACAAATAACAATTGACATGGACACTGGACAATGGACAGGTGGATGGTGGTTGTCTAAGCTCATTCTGTGTTTAATTTGGCATCAAATTTTTCTATATGTAGACAAGTTACTCTTTTTCCAAGCTCCCACTTGCAGTGGCGAGATTGTGTTTGTCATCTAGATTCTACTACATATCAAAGAAAACTAATTTAAGATGTATTAGATGTATAAACAATTCTCAACAAATCCTACAAAATTTTGCCTAGTGTCCTGAACTCTAATCTCGAAGTGACACATTGACAAATGACAATTGACATGGACATTGGACAATGGGTCGGTAGATGGTGGTTGTCTAAGCTCATTCTTTGCTTAATTTTACATTGAATTTTTCTATATGTAGACAAGTTACTCTTTTTCCAAACTCCCACTTGCAATGGTGAGTCAATATGTTTGGAAGGTTAATGCTTGGAATTTGGTATCATAAGCCAAACTCCAAGGAAATGCCCATTTTTCCATTCCATTGAAATCATGATTCAAGAAGGCCAATTCAAAATTATGCAGGTACCACTCTGATTTTTTTATACACAATATATTTTCACATACTCATTTTATTTTTGTATGAATCTTTGGGTGAGCGAGCCTTATTGCAGAAAAAATATATTTCAACCGGAATCATGACCTTACAATTCACCTCAGTATCATTATACCATAATGGCTTGGAAATCAATGAATAATTAGATAACACTCCATGCAATAAGGAGTTTCAAACCAAGTAGCACATCCCAACTAGGATATTTTTTGACTATAATACTCTAAATCTTCATATATTTTCTTAATACCTAAATAAAGTTCATTTACACGGTTTTCTTTAATTTAGACCCTTGATTCAAATAACTAATACCCAATTTTGTATTCTGGGTAGTTCCTCATTACATTTGTACTAGAAATTGCACATGAGTTGCAAATTACGTCGGAGCGGATAATAATGTTAAATTGCACATTACACCGAAGTTACAAATTACGGTGAAATGGGTAGTATCTTAAATTATTTTGAGTTTGTGTGATGGGGAGGAAAAATGTAGTACAACTACAATAATTAACAAAAACACTCCATGTTATGCCTTGATATATGTCTATTCTTGCCGCAAAACTCTTATTGTGTCATAGCCTATGAATATTCTATAAAAGGTAAGCTGAGTGGGTTAGATATCTATAATTTATCTTAAGGATGACCATGTCTTTTGTAGGCTGAAATTATATCAATACAAGATGGAATGCACTGATATATTTTGAGATCAATCCATTTCATGGGATGACATCTCTCTATAACATTTTATTAAACAATTTTCATGTGTTGTGTATGCTTTTGCATTTAACATACATATCCAACAGGACACCCAAAAGTACAATATATAACAAAAATACTTTCTATTATGCCTAGATGGAATTTTGCACAGGCGGGCAACATGCCATAAAAGGTAACCCGATCAAAGTGGACACTTGTTGGTTGAATTTAGTGAAACAATTTCAATGTTGGTTTGAAATCATAGTTTTTTATTGTCCTGTGATTTTTTTCAGTGGGATTCATTGTATTTTACAAGACCACATTTCATTGAAGCATTTTATTGAACATAACACATGCCCTATTCTGAATCTCCCATTTCAACATTTTATCAAACAATTCACGTGTCATGTTCTAAACTTTGCATTCTGGTAGAAGCTAGGAGGACGTTGGTAAAGGTTGTGGAGGTTGGCTTTACATCAGTGGAATGCATTTACTAGAAAAGTGCCAAGGCCTTTGCAACACACCCATCTCACGCATATTGTAATAAAATTACTTAGATAGATCTGAATATTAGCATCAATATAGCACCAAAGAACATCAAGAGATAGATAAATGATCACAATATGAAAGTATAAAGACTTAGCCACTTCGAGGGGGTAACCTCCAAACCATACAATAAGACTCAAATGCTCAATATGATGATAATACCCTACTCTCTAACTCCTATATAAACCCTACTATATTGTCCAAAGCCATAAGGTTGACCCACTAAGCATATGAAAGCATAAATAAAAATGATATGACATGATAAGAGATTAATGTTAGCCACAAGTTGGCTATCCATATCCCAATATATGACCTAGGGTCAAGGGCGTAGCACACATCTTGCAATCAATAGTTCATAAGACCATAATTCTTGCAGGAATTTTGTAAAATAGTTAAATGCCTTGTGCATGCTTCCACATTTTATAGGGACTTCCCCTATCGAATAACTAGTGTGAATAAGCATAGAATTGTGTTAAGTCCGTCAACATGGTTGCAAGTGTCACATGTATGATATATTTTCCTAATTTATTTCAAACCTGAAACTACTTATTCATTTAGTCACACAGGTTGTTGATGCCTTATCCCTTGGTCATATGGTATGGTCATATGAGGGCTTAAAGTTGGGATTCCTACTAGTAGGTGCTTAAGTGTAGCCCCATTTATCATCTTTTATTTTTGAAGGAAAAACATTTTAATTTTTTTGTCGTGCAAACTAAAATAAATATTAGAACGGAAAATTGCTAAGTTTGTATCTTTTGATCAATAAATCAGAATTGAGTGCCATTTTTTTCAAAAGTGCTTATTTTTTCGTGTTTGTTCCATTTGAACTATTTATTTTGAGAAAAACACTAAAATTATAAAGTTCCATTTTTGTAAAACGTGCTAAAATTATAAAGTGTCGAAAGTAAATGAAGAATTAATCAGATACAAAATGCAAACCTTTCCTTAGAGTCTTCTTGAAAACATCGAGATGAGATAGCTGAAGTGTTAATACAAATGTTTAATCTCATGGATTTTTTTGAATGTGGATGCTCCAATTTGGTCTTTAAATGAAGAATAATGCTACGAGCAAGAGTGAACACGAGGATAACCTTTTGGTATGTGAATTTGAATGAAAAATGAGTAGAGTTTTGTTGAAATTTCTTAAAGCTTCTAAGGATTCAATTACAAAGGATATGGCCTGTTATTTATAGCTAAGGGAGAGGCCATGGATTGTGGAGAAATATTTGAATGAGTTACAGGATCATGATTGCATTTCCTTGAAATAGCCATTTGATTTGGTCTGTGTAGTTGGATGGTTTGGATATCCATTAAGGGGCAATGAATATTTGGTTGGCAATAAGATTTTATTCGAGAAGGTGGTTATACATGCGTATTGATGCTTCCACCTTTGTAGGGTTCTAGAACTTGAGTGGAGTGATTCAGTTTAACTTGAGTGACTATGATAGTGAAGTGGAGCTAAGTGGAGGGTGAGTGAGTAATTAACTATTTAATTGAATAAATAGTTAATTAAATTAGCCAATACATATAGGAGTATGGTTTAAACATGATTAGAATTAATTAAATTAATTTTAAAGGGATGTGGGTGAATATTTAAAGCATGATATAATTAATTAATATTAATTCTAAAGGGATGTATATTTGGCATATTATGCAAAGGATATGGATAACTAAGATTAGTTAGAAATAGGTATGTATTTTTAGGGTGTCTACATTTGCCTCTCTTTAAAGTGTTATTGCAAAGTAATAGTTTTTTAATGATAGTAGACACATGTAGATAAGTGAACAGACGACATGGAAGCATGGTGAACCTGTTTGTTATGCCCTAGTGAAGCATTTGGATGACCCAGTTGTAGACACTAGAAAACACACCTTATGCATAAGGTCCATTATTCAAAAACACAAAAAAATTATAAAACACAAAAAAATCATAAAACTTCACAAAATGGAGCTAAAAGACAACTCACCACCCATTTACTAACCCTCACCCACTTCCATTTAATTTTTTTCACCCCAGCTACCCATGTGCAAGCCTAATACAGTATAGACCCTATCATTGCACCCATGTGTGCCCCACTCCTCATATGCACTCCAAATCTATACAAGCACCCTTAACCCCCTCCTTCCAACCCCTGGCTCTTAGTGCACAAAGACTATACTTGAGTTTCTTTCTCTCTTGCTCGTATATCTTGGTTTTGTATGATTTGAAGAAGGAAAGGTGTAGCATTGATTTGGTTGTTATTATTTGGCTAATCTATCTTGTAGGTGATCCAAATCTAAGCATATATTTTGGTGAACATGGTGGGACTATTTTGGTTGTGGGTAACTCTTTTTTATTTTCTAAATCTAACAAATGTTTTCTTGAAGGTTTCTATTGGGTTTGTTTTTCCCCTTTTTCTAACATCTGTTATAGATCTAACATCTGGCTTTTGCAGATTTGCCTAAAAATCCAAAAACAAAAAAAAATAGGTTATGGGTTAGTCACTATTATGACTAGGTTGTGATTTTTAACACAAAAAAATCTTAAAATTTGGTTACAAGGAAGTCGCAACTGTGACTGTGTTGTAACTTTGTTTATGCAAAAACTTAATAATACATCTCTTTTTTCTTAAAGGAATGAATCGAGATTGAACACCACATTTTATTTCAGGTTTGGCTAACCATGGGAAGTGCATGGGCATAAGCCTAAAAAATCATTGTGAGGAGTACCACAAGAACCCCAAATTAGTTGGCACATTGAGGGAGTTGGCCAACAAAACGAGTACCCTCACCTTCTTAACTAGTATGCCCATGAGGTTTAGAGCCAATATTATCCTTAGTAACAATCTTAGTTGATCAACTTGGTTAATCAAGGAGGGTAAAGTAAAGTTGGTGATTAGAAAATTTTCTGATGTATCACACTTTTTCGAATAACTATTGGTATTTAGGGAGAAAACCTTTTATAAAAATCCAACATACCAAGCCCCTTTGTTCCACTTTGAGACAAACAAACATTACTACATTAATCAAAACATTCCATTTCATTACTTTCAAGTCTCACTTGCAACTATTTTTGTTCTTCACAGACCCTTCTCACACTATCATATCTGTTTCTCTCATCCATTCCGCGTTTTGATTTTCCCAGGCTCAGTCGCAAATGTAAATATTCTTTGATTTTTCCACTTCATATTTTCCCCAAATCTAGTTGCAACTGCGATTGACTTGTATCCTTTTAAATAATTCATTCTACATTTTGTTATGATTCCTTATTTATCTCAGATCTAGTCGCAACTGCGACTAACCTAAGATTTTCTGGTCTTACCATCTTGCTGAATTTTTCCACTCATGTTTCCAAATCCTAGTCACTGTCATTCCCCATGGCTTCTAGTCATTTATATGTTCATTCACATCCTAATTTACTTCATCAACACATTCTTGACTACATTTTAAAGCTTAAGTCCCAACATTTGGGGGAGCTTCTACCCATACCAACTTATCACACCATTTGTAATGAACCTATTCACCCCATGATACCACATCATCCCTATCCACCATATTTCAAATTGCCCATTTTTGACAAATTTTATGGCATTAAGGACCCCCAACATCACTTGCATCTATTTTGTTATGCATGCCACCTCAATCAACATGATGACACCCTCCTTCTTCACACCTTCCCAATTTCACTCATTGGTCGCACACTTGATTGGTACTCATGCCTTCCACAACACAGTCTTTACACTTTCACACAGCTTGTGAATACCTTTTTGATCGCACTTATCTATCTATATCCTACCCAAAGAAACACTCGTTGAACTTCACACGCTTTAACAATCCCATAGTGAGCCTATCATTGACTTTGTTGCACACAAGTATGGTCGTGTTCACTGCATTTTATTCCCCCTCCCACAATCTGAGCTCATTGACCTCTTTTCCAAAAGTTGTGTCCCCCATGTGATATGACTTTTTCCCAATTAGAAATACTAAAGTTAAGGAATTACTTTAGCTTATCTAGGTGAGGACTATGTGTGGCTCAAGTAACTCCTAGGTGATACCAGATATTCAGCACCTCAAGCTATGAACACATTATCATGAGGAAATATGTAATAAATATTCTTCTTTCCTTGGCTAGGAACCATCTTCGGTTATACTTCACCTACCCTAGTTAGGACACCCTTTAGAGTGCCCCTCTCTAATGCCCACCACTTGCCTTCACTCTGTATCAACTAAAAATTAACATGAGCACACATTTTCCTATGGGTATATTAAATCCCCACACCACATGTTTGAATAAGTTTCTCTTGGGTGGTTTTCTAACCAACACACCCTTTCATAACAAAATATTTACAATTAATTACATAAGTCCATAACGGGTCCACAATTATAAATTTTAATCTCTCCTTTTAAAAAGGAGTTCGAGAACTTATTTAACTCTTTATTCCTCCCTATTTTAAAGGGGATTCCATGTACATAACTCCCCACCCTATTTTAAGGGGCCTTCTTTTATTTAGTACTTTAGAATTCACTCCTTGTGAAATAACTTTAGAATTAATTATTTTTATTTCAAATTCAATAACATTCAATATTTGTAAAATAATTATAGAATACATAATAATTACTTTATTTAATTTTGATTAATCACTAACTTTTAGAACTTTAATATTTCCTTAATGTGGGGAAATTGTCACATAACACCCCACATCTCCCACCACTTTCAAATTCATCCAGTTCACACATTTGATGAGGCCGTGCACATGACACAACACCTCAAGGATGTCCATCTTGGCTGTCCTCCCTCCTTGTCGCATGTTTCCATTCCTCCACCACTTACCACACCATCCCACTCCCATGTTCACTATGTCCACCAATCGGATCCACTTCACACTTCATCACCTTCTACACCCACATATTCACATTTATTATATGCCACTATAGACACAAAATCATGCACTTTGGGTAATTATCTACTCTCGATCATATACTACTATTCATATGGTTCCTAAGTATGAAAAGTAATAATTAACCCATGTCTTTGGCCATCTTTTTTTCTTTTTTGTTGCTACTTTTGGTCTTGTACCTTAACCGGCCCAGTCTGTCTTTTCATACCTCAATTTTACCCTTTTTGGACTGGGGCACCCATTCAGGATGCCAACACTAGGCACCCTTGTCCTCTTTATACCCTAATCTCACTTTTTGGTCCCTTTCTACCCATTTGAACATCTTTTATTTTTGGTAGTTGGCCTTTTCGGGGTTAATTACGAAAATCAAGTGAAAGAATCATATAAATATAAAGTTATGTGATCATAATAAGGGACCAAGCACTAAGCACTAGCTATCACCACCTAAGGTTACATCCATCAAGGCATCTATAGCTCCACTTGCATCCATCTAGCTTCATCACAAGGGACAAGGCTGGTTCATTTGCATCACACTTCATAGGAGGGGAGTTTATTCTATTCCATGCATACATTATTTACATTCTACATCTAACTACTTACTCACTAATTCAAGTGCGACATGGACAAGATTAACCTAGGGCACAATTCCGCACACACACATAACTACATTGGGTTTGAGATGTAGTGCAATGCTCAGTTGTAAGTTCACCATTATGGCTTCTAAGGATAATCCGACACCTTCATTTGCATCTTTATTTTTTAGGGTTTGATGCTTTATTTGGGGTTTTGTAGGTGGTTTCTTTATTGCAGGTTTATGACAACATCAACAATCTAAGTTGGATATATACGTGAGAAGTAGCGAAGGCTTCACACCATCTTTCAAATCTGTGAAATTGGCTTCCGGACCTTCTACGCAAACTAGGATGCCCAAATTTTAGACTAGGGTGCCCCAAACACCCCAATCCCTTTTTCAGGAACCCCAATCCAGCCAAATCACTCAAATACGCATTTTCTCAGGATCCTGTGCAATGGTCTCCCCTTCATGTTCAACCAATCTCTATTGCAACACAGTCCCACAACCTCTTTGAATAAGCTAAGGCTCTCCCAACCCTCTTTGCACATTAGGGTTTTTACATTTCATTGCTTAATTTGCTTGGGTTATTTCCTTTATTTAATTATTTGTTATTTACTGCAAACTTACATTATATTAGGCCATTATTTTACATTTTAACATAATCAACCACTAAGGATTTTAGCTTCATCAAACCCCCTCACAAATTCACACCATTGGCCAAGTCAATTTACTCTATTCTCCAAAATTTTCTTGACATAGATATCATCACTCTCCCTCCCAAACTTCCCGCACCATTATGGCATACCTCTCATGATACTTTTTTTTACCATAGTACTAATGGTCACTCCACTAACTCGTGTTCTCAACTTTGCAACATCATTTAAGATCTTCTCAATAATGGGGACATTGTTGTTGAACCTACATCCCCTCCACCTTCATAAAATAACACCAATCCAATAACTTCACACAATACTACTTCCACTTCTTCTCCATGTGTTACCTCTCCATCATATGATTCCTCATTTCCCACTACCTCATAATCATCATACACTTTTAGTGTCTCATCATCTAAATCCAACACTTCACAATCCACCACCCTACATGCTCCCACATTGGCCTCAACACCATCGTGCTCACCTACTCACTCATTATATACACCATCCTTGTATCTATCTCCACTATCATGTACTTCCACTATGGACGTGGTTTCATCCCTATCCTCTCTGGAGTCTTCCACATTATTGCCGGTGCCTCTATCTAGCTCTCAAACATCTATATCATCATGTGATTCCATCTTGCCCACCATAACTTCTACTTCTTCATTTTCTTCACTAACATAAAATTCACTTATCACACAACCCATTACTACATCTGCATTACACTCTTCATCATGTAGGGTGCCACACATCACTTCACCTACCTTATAGACTTCTTATACATACATCTCACTTCATCATCACTTACTATAGTTTTATAGCTTGGGAGGGGTCTAACAGTTTCCTTGGGATTAAGCCTTGGGATGATTGAGGGGAACATATAAAAGGGATGGCCTATTTTTGTTACTTTTGGTCCTTCCTTGAACCAAGTTGAGAGGACGTGCGGGGTAACATAAATGAAGAGGGGAGATAGGGTCTTTGTTCCCTCGATCTATCAAATGATGGATTAATTTGAGATAAACATGCCCATGGACACAACACTCACTCTCACGAGTTATCATAAAAGAGTTTGTGTATGCTTATCTTATCAGACACAGGTTACTATAGACGGTAGAATTCAATTGCTCTTGCATTCTCTAAATGGTATAATTACAACTAAGGGACACTCTTAATGATATTGAGAGACTGAGAAATAAAATCAATGAATGTAAGCTAGTGTGGGGTGGGATCAATTATGTAGTTTTAAAAGAGGGGGGATTATAGGAACTCCTTGTAACCAAACATCTAACACTTATAATAGCCTACAATTCTAGAGAGTACAAAAAATGGATTAAGTAGTGAAAATATCTACAAAAAAAGATTTACATTCATTGATACTCAACAGATGTAAATTTTTGACACAATCTCTAAAATACTTGACACAAAAGATCGCGCAACATTCTAACTAAGTATTTGCTACTTCTACTCTTATACGCCCAAGATACACTCAAAGGATAACAAAAATCACTTCAAAAAAATGGCTACAGTAAGGACTTTACAATTATTTCCAATATTGTAGAGTAAATGCTCACAAAACAATATCAAACTAATGACCAAAGCATAACCATCGAGGATTGATCTAGTGTACGACAAAGAGAAGCAACAAACACAAGAGTGTAGTAGAAAATATAACTCATTAATCATTAATTCAACACACAAAACCTAGAACACATGAATTAAACTCAAAATCAGACATATCTTATTTGGATCTTGAATTTCTTAACAAGGGAACATAAAGAAAATGCTCTCAAAGTTTGTCAATGGTTGTACATTGCAACCAACTTGACACACAAGTTTGGGAAACCGAAATCAATATGTATTTCACAAAGGAAACATGCAATATTTCACAATTGAATCCCTTGATCTTTTTCGAAATAGAAAAACTAATCCCCCTTGATATGAGGACAAGCCCCCATATTTATATGAATTCAATATCTTCTTACAATTCAATTTCTCCCCAAAATAGTAAGTGAATATCCTCTATGTTCTAACAGAAAGATCTTCAATCAAAGTGGGAATCTACTTTGTCTAACTAAAAATATTTGTTTTTTTTTGTTAGTAGTTTGGGGTCAATTTCATTCCTTCACTACCACATGCTAGTATCTAGTTGGCTACTGGGTTGAGATTTGCCTACTCGCTTGCTTCCTTTTGATTTTCTATGTTTTGTGGTTTTGAGCGCTAGTCAGTTCCATTACAAAATGCGAGCCAATAAAAAAATGCCATGTTCCTTCACATTCTCATATTTTTCTCTTGCTTGACTGATTGCTGTGAAACACGAGCCCATGATAAAGCTCCACACTCCTCGCACTGTCAAAATTTTGATAACGTTGACTGACCCCAGCGAAACATGAGCTAATAAGGAAGCTCCATGCTTACTTCGCAATTCAATTTGATTTATAAAAGCCTAATTAGAGTGTGAAGCGTATACCAGTTAAAAATCTCCATGCTACTTTGGATTTTACAGTGTCAGGCTCTCTTGCTTTCGTGTTTTCCTTTAATTAGTTACAGGGTTGGGCATTTGCATCATAACTTCTATCTAGGTAGACTTCATTTCTGACTTCATAGAAATGTTGCCACATATCCTCCTTGACCCGCCAGACCACTTGAACCTGAAGCCTTATGAATTTTTTTTCATTCCACAGACTTGAGGTACGCTAGATCCCATTTTCTCACCCTACATTGAAATGGTGATACGTGTCCACAGTTGGCTGTTGATATGACTACGCTAACTTTGTTTGTCCCTTTGTGGACCCGAAATCGTATGAATTTGGTTTATTCCATAGACTTGAAGTTTAGGACACTTGAATGGCTTAGAGAGGCCATGAATCTTGCCATGTGTCCTCTCCTTTGTGAGAATTTGAATTGCTTGGTGGTGCATATCTTTGACAACCATTTAAACGTCCCATGAATTTTTAAATGGCTAAGTCCATTTTAAATTTTTCATTCGGTGTTCCATGGACTTTAGTGGATTTCTAAGTGTCCTGTGGCTTTTGGAATCTGAGGAATGCCAACCCTTTTGAAAAACCTGTAAAACATTAAAACAGTGTGCCGTGGTTTTTGTTATACAACCACACTCCCTCATTTCTTACAACCAATCATCTTGTTGTATCCTTTCTTGCTTCAACTTAGGAGACTAAGACAATATGAATGATTATCAATCATTCTAGAATTCCACCTTGGTCATGAGTTGATCTTTATCCTCTCATAGTTTGGAGCAACCCACAGAACATTAAGTTCTTCATTCTGTAGATTACCAAGTTAGTGCACTGTGGTCTCCTTAGAATTGAATGGTCATGTCCATTCTTTAATTTTTTGGATTTTAGGGGAAGGAAGGATCTTGGATATGTGGAAAGCTTTGGTGCTTAGTTAACATATGAAAACTTGAGTCCTTTATATGGTAAGGGGGAAATTTATTGGAAAAATCAGCTTAGTTAAGAACAAGGCTCAGTATGAGCACCAACATCGGCTCCATCTTGTGGATGGGCACCACCTATAGATGCCACAACAACCAAAAAATACATCAATAGACATACCAAATGCTTAATCCATTGGGCCACTGTGTCATGAGGGAAAATATCACATGGTCTCTTGAGCAGATACATAACATTTCATACCAGAATACTACCATATCTCAAAGACTAGTCCTATAGACTAGAGCACTAAAGGGAAACAACAACATCAAAACTATACACTATACAAAATTCATACCTGAACCTTTGGCTTAGTCCAAGAAATGTTTGAGATGCTTTCCATTGATGAGAAACTCCAGTAAATGTCCTTCTAAGTCTTTCAGATATAAAGTATGTTATCCAATCCTGATGTTAATAGAATATGGTCCCATCCATAGGGCATCAAAATTTCCATGTTTTCCCTTATCTTCATGTCTACATTCCCATAACAATACTAAGTCTCTGACATTAAAAAATATTGGAGTGACCTTTTTGTCAAATATTTTCCTCAAATTTTCTCTGAATTTTACATGTTTTTGATGGGACTCTCTTCTTTCCTCATCAAATTCCATAATTTTTTTGATCCTTGTCTCATATGGACTTACTTCTTTTCCATATTCAAATTGTTGCATGACTTGATATGCAGAAATTTGTAAGTGTAAGGGAAAAAGAGCATGAATTCTATAAAATAGCTCAAAAGGGCTCTTTCCAGTAGACCTCTTGGTAGTAACTCTATTTTCCCATAGTACAAACTTGAGTTGCTCACCCATTTATTTTTATATTTCTCTATTGTTCTTTTTAAGATCATAAGTAGGTTCTTATTGCTTGATTCTACTTGGCCATTTCCCTGAGGATTATAATTTGATGCATAAGCTAAATTTATTCCATATTATTGACACATTGTTGCCAGTGGTTTAGCTCTGAAACTCATGACATTGTCAACAATTATTTGGGTAGGAACCCCAAATCTGCATATTATGTTATTAAGAATAAAATCCATGACTACTTAATGAGTTACCTTCCGGTTAGGAATGGATTCAACCCATTTGGTAAAGTAATCAATGGCTACTAATATCCACTTATGACCAGTGCTTGAAGAGTATGCTATTTCACCAATAAAATCTAATCCCCATTGTTTGAATGGAGCTTCTATCGACATAGGATGTAGGGGTAGGGCCTCAGAAGCTTTCAATCTTCTAGAACTCACACAAGAAGTCCGTGCGGGAAAGCAGGCCAGGTTTAAGGGTGCGAATGGACAGGAAGAACCCACGTGCGGAGGGCAAGTTCAACATTCAGGACTTAGCTGATTTTGAGCATGAAGACCTATTTTTAGAAGATGGCATGTGGAACACACCAATGATGTAGAGATGTGTGCACCACGCATTGTCTATCTTTAGAGGATCGGATCAAAGTGTTTTGCATGGAGACAAGCTAAGAATAGGATTGTCACTTCAGTTAACTGTAAGAGGTCTATAGATAACACACTTACATGTGTGGCTATGCCTGTAAATGGCACATGGCTATTAATAGCATGCGGCCTATTTTTGGAATAGATAAGTGGTGAAGGGAAAGTCCCCACCCTATATATATGTAGTGAATTACCTGAGAGAGAGGGGGAGGAGAGAGATATATGGGTATATGTAGAGCGTAAGAGGTAAGCAAAAAGAGATATGTGCATATGATTGGATTACTATATCAGATCCATGCGTGCATCGTATAGAATGCCATTATTATAAGAAGCTTCTGTGTTTATAATAGATGGAAGTTATTGGATGAATCTAAGTGTCATTCTTGAGTGTAATCGAGTAGTACATGTTCTTGATTCAATCATGATTATTGTTTAAGCTTGTTCTTTCATAGATCTGAATATGGCATGCATTGTAGAATGATGGATTAGTTATGGATCTATATGTTTATTCCTTCATCATGCTAACATCCTGCTACAACAACCCTAAAGAGGGACCTGGTACCTTTGCACACTTCAGGTGAGTGCTCAGTCTAGGCTGAGTGATGTGCCAGTGCATCTAGGGTGTTATCTGGTAAATTCTAGGCTGCATCATTGGTTCCATTTCCAGGACCTCTTTTTTAGTTGTTTTCAGGATGGTTCGAGATGAAGACATACTGGTTAACTCTAGCAAGTATTGAGGAGTGGATACATGATCTGGAGGAAGAATATGCACGATGGTTCAGCAGTGGATCTGAGTTTAATGCACATACATAGGTAGAAAAAAATCTATATGACAACTTATATGAGATCTTTTTCACCATCTTTCTAGTAGAATTATATGAGTGGCTGATTATGTATGCATCTAACTAGAATTAGAGATATCACACACTTGTCTAGACACAAGAATAATTTCAGGCCCTTTATGATGTTGACCTGATCTAGACTCACACTATGGATACATGGTTTCATGGTGTTCTAAATAGTTATATTCTGGAATATTCAATTTTGACGTATTCTTTCCTAGAGGTAACTGAGTTCTAGTTTTTGTGGTATCCTAGAGGAGCATATCTGCAAGGTATTCCATTGGCGATCAAGATCTTGATGGTAACTTTGAACTAGGAAAGTAAATCGATGGCTAACTAAACCTCACCAATGCACGAGGGCAGGAACAGGTTCGGTGAAAGATGGCAGACCTAGCGGTAGAAAGGCAGAGAGAGGAAAGGTGACTTAAGTATAATGAGGCGTACAAGAGGGAGATAGAGAAACAATGTACCTTTATAGAAAGTATGATGCTGAGGAGAGAGATGGCTCCTGAAGGATTTGAAGCTCACGTAGAAGACGTGGAGCCAGAGCATCAGGAACTCCCCCATCTTGGAAAGCATGACAGAGATCCCCCCTTGGCCTCACACGGAAGTGTGCCAGCAGAGACTACCTGGGCCATGGGTGCGCATCTTAATCCACCTGGTGACCTAGCCCTTGCACTTGGTTTTCCAGTATCTAGTGCGACAAGTAACCAACAAGCTAACTTGGGAAGTAGGAGAGAAAGAGTAAGTCAGGGAGCAAGTACCTTAATGGTAGGATAAACAACGTCAATGTTATTTGGAGGAAAATTCTCAGGTGCATCATCCACATAGAATGTAAGCACACAGAATGTTGGATTCACCTCTAGAAGTGGAACTACCTCACAGACTATAGGGGTTCAGTATAGTACTACTATCAGAGCATAGGGGAGTACATCTACAGGTCCTATTCCAGCTACAGGTGGAGGATTAGGAGGTATAGGTGGTTCTAGTTCCAGTGGATCTGGTGGTTCTAGAGGTAGAGGAAACACAAGAGGTTCTAGATCAGGTGGTCAAGGCCCACATCAACCATAAATATTTATATGGAGATGTCTCTTCATCTTCTAGAGTATAGAGGCATAGAGGATGTTGTTGAGCATGTGCACATGTGTGAAATATTATGGAAAGGGATCATGAGTGTTGAGCATAAGGTAAGTCAATTCGCTACTACCTTAAGGACATGCACACAGCTGGTATAGAAAGTTTGACCCTGATCAAACTTGCGTGGATTATGCAGCACTGAAGGATGCTTTCTTAAAAGAGTTCTATATCCCTGAGTTTGAGTAGAAGAGTATAAGTGCACTCAAGGATATTAAGCAAGGCACTACTGAGAGTGTACGTGAGTATGATGCCCATTTTAAGACACTTCTATCTAAGCTTTCTTATGATATTCATGCCAGCTAGCATGCACAATGGTTTGTTGGAGGATTGATTACACCATTTAGAAGAGCACTGTCACATAAGACATACACTGATCCACAAAGCACTAGAAGCAACTTTGTGTGATGAGGCAGTTGGGAGCATTGACATTGGTGTTAGTCCATTCTTAGAGGCACAGATTACAGCTATGGCCAAACAAGTTAGAGAAGCTATCAGTGAATTCAGCCCATGAAACACGCTCAGGGATTTGGTGTACAGATTGTGAAGTGGAAGGTCACACCAAGGATAGTTGTCCTCACAGATCTATATGTTCATTGTTGTTAGACTATGAAATCTATCATTTGAATCATGATGCTAGTCACTGTCCTTTGTTACAGCATGTGATAAGGAAGAATGTATCCTACTTTTGCAAAATTTATAGGTCCACGACCCATGATACTGAGGATTGTCAATTGATTGGTCAGATCCAGGATGCTATAGACATTGGGGTATGACAAACAAGTGTAACAGATAATTCTAAGGGTAAGAATGAGCACCATGATTGGGATCATAATCAAATGCGCTATGATAGGAATGAGGGCCATTTTGAAGGAGGTCGTGGAAGAGGATGTGGATATCATGGTGGATATGGAGGATGAGGCTGCGATGGAGGAAGAAGTGAGTTTCCTCGAGGAACGTGCTATACATGTGGATCCCCTGATCATTATAGGTGTAAATGTCCCCAGAATGTTACATGTTCTTTATGTGGAAAGAATCATAGCTTTGAGGATTGCCAGACTTATATGAGCATCTCAGTAAACAATATAAGCAGGAAAACAAAGCCACGAGGATGGTTAGGATCCAGCGCATGAATGAAAATTGGTGGATGCCTAAGATAAGACTAGAACTTGAGGCCTTAACTGTAAAGATTACCACATGCACTGAAGTGGTACGCACAAGAGAGGCATCGTACAAGAAGCCTACGATCACCAAGGAGGAGGTTTTGTATGCAAGGTACCCAGATCCTACTCATCAGAAGGAAGTTTACCAGGATACCATGGAAGTGCTAAGGAATCTTCAGGGTGAGATACAATACTTAAAGGAGCAGAAGAAAGCATCAGAGACAGTCCAAACTGATATCGATGATCTGAGAGAAGTGTGCAAAATGTTGCACCAGGAGAACATCATTCCACTATTAGGAAGTTGGTTAAAAGGGAACACTCCACGCACAAGTATTGAGACCAGATGATAGATCCTGCATGCAAATCTTCCCCCTGATAGCATTGACTATGACAAGGAAATTACTCTGAATGTTGTTGTGGATGGATGGCTGCTGAGCAACATATTGATTGATACAGGTGCAGAAGTAAATGTGCTTACATTAGATGCATGGGTACAAATGGGGAGGCCTCCATTACAGCCATCATCTAATGTGTTGTTTATGGAAAATAGGACTAAGGCCACTCCCATAGGAGTTTTGAAGGATGCATCTATAACCATACAAGGGGCCAAATTCACTGGGGATTTTGAGGTATTAGCACTTGTAGAAGCAGACAATTTTCCAGCCTTGCTTGGACGCCCTTGGTGTTATGCGAATAATGCTGATTTGAGATTCAATAAGGGGTATATCAGCTTTGAGAACAAAGAGGAAAGGGTTGTGATACCTTTGACAGATGGGAAGTCTACACCATATGTTGAGCCTCTAAGTGAGGAGGACTTAAACAAAATCTATGTACGCGCTATTCAAGACCCAGAGGTCAATGAGCCATCAAAGGAAGGCATCCTACAGTGGGAGGATTCTCATTCTATTAGTGATACTATGAGTATTGCTTGTGACAATTGGGCTCATGGTACATATGAACTAGTAGGGTGCAAGGTAAAAAGCATGGTTGCATGCAAGAATGGAATTCATTCTGTTCGACGGATAGGTGGTGTAGTACCTTGGTATACTGGAGCAGAAGATCTTCCTATATTTTTGAAAGCCATGGAGTCATATTGCATAGACTAGGTCAGGAAAAGAGACATGTTAGCATATGTTTTGCGGGGGACATCAATGCATTGGTGGGTAGTTCATAGAGATAATCTTACAAAGTGGAAGGAGATCAGGATCACTTTATCTACCAGGTTTGTAAGAAGCAATGCACCTACACAGATTTAAACTTATAATGGTGATCAACCTGTTCAACACCACATTCAACAGTGTGAGAGACTCTGGATAGCAGAACAAGAAGCATTACCACCTTCACTCTGGGTGCATAAATTGTATTCCACTCTACAAGGATGTGCACGCGCTTGGTATGTATACGCAAAACTATGTCAAGAGAATGGAAACTAGAATAATTTAACTACAAGAATGATCCAGACCTTTGACTACTTTTCTTCCCAACCTCTAATAGAAGAGGCATTAAAATTTGTCAAGTGGTTAACCATGGGAGATAGTGCAAAGGTGGAGGAACTCATACAGGAATTAATGGGCGAGACAGAATCAGGTGCACATTTTGAAGAAGAAGGAGAAGACTCCATATTTCTTGAATGTGCTTGTCTTGAGAAAGAAAAAGGAAAGATGGTGTACATTGTGGATGACAAGGAAGTTGAGAACCTGGATATTGATTATTCAAATGGGGCGCGTGAGGTCTTGGATAGTGTAGATAAGGATACACGCACATACCATGAATAAATGAAGACAAAGAAGGTCAATATAGGACCAGAGGCTGAGCCTAAGGAGGTCATAATTAGAGACTACTGGTTAGACTCGGAGGTGGTAAAGATCATTGAGTTACACAGGGATTATTAGGACTTATTCCCTCAAGGGTATCATGAACTTAAAGGTGTGCATGAATCACTTGGGGAAATGAAGATAAAGCTTAAGGATGGTGCATGCCCAGTGAGAAAGAGACCTTATAGAATGAATCCTAATTTGCATGAAAAGGTAAAAGAAGAAATTGATAAAATGTTGAAATCTGGAATTATCAAGCCCCTTGATGAGTCAGAATGGGTTAGTCCAATGGTGATCAGTATCAAGAAGGATGGACGAATCATAATATGTGTGGACTATAGGGAGCTAAATGCTGCATGTGTAACAGACCCATTCCCTACACCATTTACTGAGGAAATACTAGGAGTTGCAGGGCGTGAAATATATTCCTTCACAGATGGGTTTTCTGGGTATCATCAGGTTAGGATTGCTCAGGAGGATCAAGAAAAGACAACTTTTACTACTGAATGGGACAATTTTTCCTATACTGTGATGCCTTTTGGATTGAAAAATGTGCCTGTATTTCTGTACATAGTTGTTCAGGCATTCAAATATTTTATTCACAACTTCTTACAGGTCTACCTCGATGATTGGACAGTATATGGGCTTGTTAAGGATTACTGTGACAATCTGCACTTAATGTTTGAATGGTGCAGACAATTGAGTATCTCTTTGAACATCAAGAATGCATATTTGCTACACCTTTTGGAATACTGTTGGGACACATAATCTGCAAGGAGGGATTACTTGTTGATCCAGCTAAGGTTGCAGTCATTCTAGGCCTGGAAGTGCCTACCAGTCAAAGTGAGGTGCGTGGATTTTTAGGTCACATAGGATATTATAGAAAATTCATCAAGGGATATGTAAAAATTTCCACACCTTTGGAGGAGTTACTGAAAGGAAAAGGTACATTCTATTGGGGAGAATCGCAACAACGCCCATTTGAAACATTGAAAGAGAAACTTACTACCACGCCCATCCTGTGTTTCCCTTCATGGGACAAACCATTTCATGTGCATGTGGACGCTTCTGGCATGGCCATTGGCACACTATTAGCTCAACCTAGAGAAGGTATTGTCTATCATCCAATTCTTTTTTCTAGTAGGAAGTTGACTCCTGCTGAACAGAATTATACAACTACAGAGTGTGAAGCTTTGTCAATGATCTATGCATTGCACAAGTTTTGACAGTACTTGTTAGCAACCCCATTTGTATTTTATACAGATCACATGGCATTAAATTATTTGGTGAAAAAACTAGTCTTGCAAGGGTGCATATGTAGATGGGTACTCCTATTTCAAGAGTTTGACTTCACAGTTGTGGTGAAGCCAGGGAAAAGTAACTTTGGACCAGATCACTTGTCTAGAATTCACTCAGGAGAAGAAGCACAACCAATTGAAGAAACCATGCCAGATGCACAGTTGTATAGGTTACAACGCGTGCCATCAGAGTTAGAAGACATTGCTATCTTTCTACAGACTGGTGTGGCACCAGAAGGAATGAAGGCATTAGAAAAGAAAAAGCTTGCTATACACACTGGGCATCGTTTATGTTTATCAGTGGTGACCTCTACAAGTTAGGAAGAGATGAAGTATTACGCTGTTGTGTATTAGAGCATGAGCACAAGGATATTATGGAAGAATCCCATGGTGGTATTGTAGGAGGCCATTATGTAGGTGATGCAACTACCCAAAAGATCCTACTTGCTGGATTATGGTGGGAGACATTGTATAAAGATTGTAAAGAATATTGTAAGGCGTGTGACCATTGTCAGTGCCTAGGAAAACTAGGACAAAGAGATGAAATGCCATTGAGACCTATTATCAGTGCAAAACCATTTGAGAAATGGGCCATTGACTTTGTAGGACCTATTTCACCAGCTGCACACAGGACTGGATCACGCTATATCATTACTTGCACAGATTATCTCACACGATGGGCAGAAGCAACACCTACGAAGGACTGTACAACAACTACATCAGCTAGGTTTATATGGGAGAATGTTCTTACAAGATATGGATGTCCTTTAAGTTTGACAAGTGATAGGGGTACACACTTTTTAAATGAAACCATAAGGATCCTATTAGATGAGTTTATGGTTGCCCACCATAAGACTACACCTTACAACCCTCAGGAAAATGGAACTGCTGAGGCTTTCAACAAGATTTTGAGCCAGACATTGACAAAAATTTGTGATGTTGGAAGAAAGGATTGGGATGATAAAGTTTCAGTTGTTCTTTGGGCATATAGAACAACTTATAAGAGATTGAACAAAGCCACACCATTTCAGTTGGTGTTTGGCACAGAAGTCATTCTTCCTATAGAATTTATGTTACCTTCTTTGCACATTACGCACGCTAGAGGTCTAGATGATGAGCATGCTTTAGAAAAGCGTATTGAGAAGATGATTCAGTTGGATGAGCAAAGAGCCATAACACGATGGAGTCAGAAGCAGGAAAAGGCCAGGTAGAAAGCATGGCATGACAGAAACATAAGGGATAAGAAGTTTGAGATTGGACAAATGGTACTTCTTTATGACTCTAAGTTCTTGTGCCATCCAGGAAAGCTCAAAGTACATTGGTTGGGGCCATATGTCATCACTCACATACTTGAATCAGGTGCTTTCCAGTTAGAAGCACTTGATGGAACATGGCTACCCGGTTACTTTAACAGGAGTAGGCTGAAGCCCTACTATAAATAAGTCTTCTTGGTGTTTGTAATAAGGCAGTATTGCCATTTAGATTAGGTTTTCAATTATGTATTTCCTTAATGTATTTCCTTCATTGTCGTTATGCTTTGTCAATTTAGTTGTTGTTCTTGTGTAATAAGCGTGCTTGTGCGCATGAAGCTAATTACTATGTGAAGAATGTTTATGCACAGAGGACTGCACATACTTTTAGTGTGGGGTGGTTGTTATTATCCAGGTACAAGACTGTGGGAATTGAAAGGTGAAAGGAATAAGCTACTACGGGTGTGCTTTAAGTCAAAAGAAGATTGCTTCTCAAAAGTGACCAAGGATGGAGATGAATGAAAGGACAGTATAACGCGAGGTAAGTAGAGGCCATGATAACTACCAGGAGAAGGTATAGTGATGAGGTACTCAGGTGCAAGGACGCATGCTGAAGAGAGGCTTGTGACCAGAGGGTAGGAAGGTGCGCTAGAAGGTTATAGTTGGGGTGTGAAGATGTACCACGCAGAACGAATGAATTTGGTCAATGAATGAGAGGATATTTGGTAGGTGAAGGAGCAATAAATGCATCAAAATTTGAAAAACTATATAAGGATGGGATGCGAATTCATTTTTACCGTTGTGATTAAGAGTATTTGAAAGAAGCCAAGTGCGAAGAGTTGAGTGATTGTTTTAAGGTGCGAGAGGTGTGTAACCAATTGTGATGAAGAGATCTGTGCGCAGAAGAAGCTTGTGTCCCAAGTGGTGAAGGGTTTGAGTGAAGTGCAGTGACAGAGATGAGCTAGGGCCACATAATTTCACCTAGGGCATGATGAATTGAACTAGGGTTTGCTTCACACCTTGCAGAATTTGAGTGGTAAGGATCTATAAAGGATTGCAAGGTAGAAATGGCACCCAAGAAAGTAGTTGCAACATGAGTGAAGGGAAAGAAGAAGGTGGTAGAAGAAGAAGAAGAATGGCTCCAGAAAATAATTTTTCTGAGATGCAATATCTAGAGGGGGTTATCGTCAGCCAGGAGTGGGATTCTCACATAAGGAAAAGCAAAGTGAGTGAGTACAATCACTGTACCATAGAGAACAAGAAGGAGCTTGACATGTTATTGAACACAAAGACAAATAAACACACGACGGAAGATATGCCGGTGTATGACGATGCTTGTGAGAAGCTCTTACAGAGGATATGAGTTTACCAACTTTATGAGCTCCCTTATTTTGGGAAGTATGAGCCCTTGTACCAGTGGCTCATGAGTAGAGTGCACGAGGATTTTTTCTACTTTACAGAATGTAGAGTCAGAATTTCAGCTGTGCTCATCTCGATGGTAACAGGGTTGAAAGGTACAGGAGACTATTTGTAAGATGATCTAACAGATAAAACCACAATATTGGAGACCAAAAAGGAGTTGAGATATACAAAGGGTCTGTGTGGTATGGACATCGACAAACTAAAGAAGTATCCAATTGTACAAGTGGCTGCACATCTCATTACAAAGCTCAATGACCAAGAAAGGTGGTCACAAGTGAACACCATGTGGCTGCACATTACCAAAAAGATGTTTAAAGGAGTAGTCTACAACATTTCACAGTATATTGCAGAGATAATTGTTGAAGAAGTGTGCGCAAGAGGAAAGATCAGCTTTGGAGATGTTTTGTTATCATTAGTGTTCATGGAGATTAGAGTACCTGATAGACTGAAGGAGAAGGTATGGGAGCATCCAATGGAACACAAATCACCTGCAGAGTGCTTTCAAGAAGTACTTATGTGAGGGATCCATGACAGAGCAGGTTAAGCAATGGGCTGAGAAGTGGTATGATAGGCTTCGTGTGGCTTTTGAGGAAGAATGGCGCATCCCCAAGGACTTACCTTTGGTGGTTAGAAAGGCAGTTCAGTTTGCTGTATACCAACATTTCTGTATAGCGTGGTTTTCCATGAAAGATGGAGCATGGAGTCCTTGGTGCAAGTTATCATATGCATTCACAACAAGGTACTTCCAGGCATCAGTACATAGGTTTACAGATGCACAACGATTGATGTTCAACATGGATAAGGTAGATTGCAACTACCACACACTAAGGAAGAAATATGTGTATCCAGGGCGAGGTGCATATGTTAAAAGACTCATTTACGATGTTTTGAGCATTAAACCAACAAGTTTGGTGGTGGGAGATATTGGAACAATGCTGGTGTATCTCTAACTAAAGCTAAAAATGGATAATACTAAGTATGTGGAAGGTGAGTTTGCACTTCCAGTACCACTAAAGGGAAAGCATACAATGAAGAATATCCCAACGTCTAATCCCACATAACCAATTGAAGTGGAGGATGAGGAAAAGGAGCACAAAGATAGTGGTGGTTTGGAGGATAGAGGTAGGAGACATCCTACAAATAAGGGTGAAGCTGAGCGTGCCACTACACCACCTCAGCCACAAGAGGGGGATGATGAGGACTTGAATGTAGTCCAAGGGGAGCACAAATTTAAGAGGGTGTTCAGGAGAACAAGGACCCAAGGTGCTACTCCAAACATGGTGCGTAGATCACCTAGACTCTCTCCACAGAAGGAGGAAACCATCCAAAGAAGGAGGAAACTGAAGTTAAACAAGGAGGTGGAAGAGTAAGAGGAAAGCACGCCTAATTCTCCTACACTTCCAGAGAACATAGAAGAACAAAAGGGTGAGGAATCAAAGGAAAGAGGAGAGGAAGAAGAGGGACCATAGGAGACAACTGTAGAGACTATTCAGGACATGGAGACACAAGTCCCAAATTTGGAAGCTAAAGTCCCTAAGCAGCAACGGTCTAGAAGAACGAGTGGAGAGCACATTCCACCAGCCATGGGGTATGTAGAGGACGCAGGTAAAATTATCTGTGCCTACTTCTAGAGCATGATAACACAGAAGGATTTATTTGGTTGGGAGCTAATGGATGAGGATATGGTGACTGTGTGCACTCAAAAGCAACTATCATGGTCAATGCACACCCATATGGATGAGCCTGACTTTGATATATGCAAAGAGTCATGCATTTCGAGATGATTGAAGAAGGCACCCCAAGCTAGACATATGACAGTAAATCCTACTATCATGTCAGATGAGTAGGTCAGCAACGCATTGGTGAAGGTTTCTATTGAAGTTGTGAGAAGAAACATGGATAAAGCTGCAACAATAAGAGCGTTGCGTGAGGAGCTAAAGACAAAGGATGTAGAGATAGTGTGCATAACCCAAGAGAGGGACTTAGCACAAAAGAAGAACAAAGTATTTATTAGCATCATAGAGGATATTGGAGACATTGTCATAAGAGTTGGGCCACACTTAGAGGCCAAGGTACCACAGACATTTCCCTCAGTGATACATTATGTAGGAAAGCTGGTGGACCTGGTACTTGAAGATGAACCTTTGTGCATGCCAGTGCCAAGGAATTTAGAACAAGAGGTAGAACAAGAGAAATCTTCAGTGATGAAAAAGATTACATCCTATGAAGGGATGCTACAAGTGCTACAAGAAGAATTGAAGAAAGCAGACCGAGCTTTGAACATCTGCACAGCTCCAAAGGTGTTTATCAACATAAAGACCATAGAAGAAAACAGTGAGGTCTAGAGAGCAATGAAGGATGAAACATTGGGCCGTGCATAAATATTGTCAATGGTTAAGCAAAAGCACGAGGCCCTGACAGTAGCACAAGAGCCGCACAAGTCTCGGCTGGAAGAGCTTAAGAATCTCCTTGCACAGAAGATGGATCTTCTAGGAGGAAGAATGACCTCAATGTCCAACGTTGTGTTGGTTCTGCAAAATGAAAAAGGAGAGATTGAAAGGGATGAATTGGAGTCCATTGCTATGGACATTCTAAAAAAAGTAGAACAAGCACTCACTGAATGGAAAACCTTGGAGGCCAAAATAAAGGAGGAGTATCCATAGTTGATACTTCAAACTGATACAGAGTAGGCTAGCTTGTAAAACATTCTTTATTCATCTACATTATTTCTTATTCTTTTAATTCTTCTGTTCTTTACTTTAATTTTTGGAGATACCCATTGTCGGGGCAACAATGAGATTAGTGTGGGGTAATGTTGATTAGAGAACACTTGACAAAACTCCCATAATAAGTCTGCACGGGAAAGCCGGCCAGGTTAAGGGCGTGAATGGATAGGAAGAACCCGCGTGCAGAGAACATTTAGGACTTAGCTGATTTTGAGCATGAAGACCTATTTTTAGAAGATGGCGTGCAGAACACACCAACGATGCAAAGATGTGCGCGCCACACATTGTCTATCTTTAGAGGATCGGATCAAAGCATTTTGCATGGAGACGAGCTCAGAATAGGGTTGTCACTTTAGTTAACTGTAAGAGGTCTATAGATAGCACACTTGTATGTGTGGCTATGCTTGTAAACGACACATGGCTATTAGTAGCATGTGACCTATTTTTGGAATAGATAAGCGGTGAAGGGAAAGTACCCACCCTATATATATGTAGTGAATTACCTGAGAGAGGGGGATGAGAGAGATATATAGGTATATGCAGAGTGTAAGAGGTAAGCATAAAGAGATATATGCATATGACTGGATTATTGTATCAGATCCATGCACGCATCAGTATAGAATGCCATTATTGTAAGGAGCTTATGTGTTTATTAATAGATGGAAGTTATTGGTTGAATCTAAGTGTCATTCCTATGTGTAATCGAGTAGTGCATATTCTTGATTTAATCATGATTATTATTTAAGCTTGTTCTTTCATAGATATGAATATGGCATGCATTGTAAAATGATGGATTAGTTATGGATCTATATGTTTATTCCTTCATCACGCTAACATCCTGCTACAACAATCCTAAAGAGGGACCTGGTACCTTTGCACGCTTCGGGTGAGCGCTCAATCTAGGTTGAGTGATGTGCCAATGCGTCTAGGGTGTTATCTGGTAAATTCTAGGCTGCATCAATCTTTATACCAAGCTGAAGCACTCACCTCTTCATGAAAGTGTGGCCCATCTTCTTCGATAATGTGTATTGCAACCACCTGCAGATTGCTCTATGCCATCAACCTTATCAATCCCAAGCCTCAAACCAGTTTTATGGTTTGAATCTCCATGTCATATTCCTATAACTTGTTGACCTAACGACATCTTTTAGTTGACATTTCCATTTGAGACAAAATGTCTTTCACCATTGTGTGGAGTACATAAGCTATAACTTTGGAGCTCAAAATATAGGGTCTAAAAATTTTAGTGGCCTTTACCACACCAAAAGCTTGCTTTTCTATAATGGAGTACTTCAACTATGATTCTTGTAAAGCTTTACTAAAAAATGCAATGGGATTTTCATGCCCCTCTTCATATTTTGTAGTAACACATAAGGAATTGTATTATTAGAGGTAAAATAAAACATCTGAAATGCTTTCTTATAATTAGGATTGGTTAAGCTGAGGGCAGTCTTAAGTGCCTCCTTTATTCCTTTAAATGCTTGAACAACCCCTTCTTCCCACTTGATGACTTGATCCTTTTTTAGCATACTTTTGATGAGAATAGTAATCCCAAAAAAGTTGGAGATGAACCTCCTTACAAAGTTTACTTGCCCAAAAAAAGGTTGGATACCCTTTTTAGACATAGGGATAGGGACTTTATCAGTTGTCTCCACTCTTTCATGATCTATCATAAATCCTTCCTGAGACACTATATGTCCCAATAATTTTTCCTTTCTCACCCCAAAGTGACATTTCTTAGGATTTAATGAAATCTTATATTCTCTACATTTGATCAATACCTTATCAAGGTGTCCTAAATGGTCATCTCTTTTCTTAGAGAAAACAATTATATCATCTTGATACACTTCTATGAAATCATTTATGAAACCAAAAAAGGCCACATCCACGGCTCTTTAAAAGGTTACACCAACATTCATTAATCCAAAAGGCATCCTAACATAGACATATGTTCCCCAAGGGGTAGTGAAAGAAATTTTGAACTATTCTGATTGTTTCACCAAAACTTGGTTATACCCTGAGAATCCATCCAATGTATATAGTAACTTAGATCTTGTTACCTTTTGTATCATATTATCCATATTAGGTAGTGGGTAATTATATTCAAGCAATGCTTTGTTTAGATTTTTGAAATCCACACAAAGCCTTATGTCCCCATTATTCTTTTTGACTGGCACTAAGTTGGCCACCCATGAAAAGTATCTAGTGGGTTGTAATATCCCACCATCTCTTAGCCTTGTCAATTATTCCTACATTTTGGTTGTAAGGATGGGGTTGATAGGCCTCTGCTTTTTTTTAAAGGTCTTGAAGTGAGACACCAATGATATATTATGTTGAAACACGTCTTCTCTGTAAGATTTCATTTCTGAATAAGACCATGCCAAGAAATCTTGATACTTCTTTAACTTGGTATAAGCTTGTTTTTCTTCTTTACTCATGCTACATTCTAGTCAACCCTTTATGGGATTTTGATAAGTTCCCAAGTTGCATTCTTCAACATCCGTAGGTGCAAAGATAGGTATGTTTATGAACCTTTCAATATTGTCAAAATTTGACTCGAGACTAACCAATTTTCTAGGGATAACATTTGTTTTTAATTATATTACATTTTTCCCAAAGAGGGTTTCTTTTCCATCACATAATAAAACCATTAGCTCAAGATCAATGAGTTAATCAGTGAATTCACCTTTACAACTTAAGAACCTCTAAATCTAAGCATCATCTTGAAAAACCTGCCAATGCTAAATGTTGTTAGGAACTGAAGGCCTGACTAACACCTCTACTTTATAGTTGCAATAAAGAGATATAGCTTCATTGTCATACTAGGATGCCAAAATAGCCAGCTTGTCAGCTATTGCATTCAGAGTTCTTCATGGTAAAGGATATTAAAAGAATCAAACATTTCTATGAGATCCCAGACTGCATGCTTATATTGTCCCATCCTTTAGTTCTTAATTACATATAATTTTTTGACTTGTTTTACAACTAATTCTGAATCTCCTTTGACAATGATATCCTTAATCCCATGTTTCTATCCAAATATCAAGCCCAAGAGTAATACCTCATATTTAACAATGTTGATGGTACATTCAAACTTCAATTTGAAAGAAAAATTGAAAGAATCTTGATTCGGGGAAGTTAGAACCACTGCAACTCCTTTTTTAACATTGGAACATGCTCCATAAAAATTCATGGTCCAGGGGACATTGACATCTTCACGGTGTGTATTAACATCCATAAAAATGATCTTCAGGATCCGCATAGCCTATGAAATTACCCAGATTAGTGTCAATAAACAATACTTCATAAGAAGCATTCATAGGATCCTAAATAAGATGGAGCATTTTCTCTTCTCTTTGCAATTTGACTAGTTTCTCTTCTAATGGTATAGAGGCAAAGGAGATATCCATATGAACACTACATATTACTCTAGCAACCCATTTTCTTGATAACAACATACCCATTTGGCAAGGCACTCAATTATAACCATATTCATGGTTAAATGTTTTCCAGGATAGGTAGTAAGTTGCACTACAAACCTCTGACATACCCAACACCAAGTACTTCTCTTGAATCCATGACATAACATTTCCCAAAATATGTTGTTATTTTAATGTCTAATTCATTCATGACCTCTAAAGGTATGATATTACATGAAGCTCTTAAATCAAACATATAATTGTGGAGGAATCATTCATTGAAAATCAAAGTAGTAAAGAAAAGATCCACATCTAGTTGTGATTTAACCAAGGAAGTACCCAAATATACTTTCGAGGGTTCCTCTATACTCTCCTGATCCTCTATTATTTCAAGTTCAGCTATGGTAGGGGGAATCACCACATTTTTTGCATCCCTTTCTTTGACAATTGTATCCTCCTTCAATCCCAAATACTCAAATGCCCTCTTTTTATGTTGGGGAATTCTATGTAATTCCACAATTAGGACATTGCTTTTTTTAATCAAAATTTGGGCTATGTCACATGCTGCATATTTGGGAAGGGTTGTATTAGTGGTAAGGGTGATGGTATTTGCTGATGGAATGTTGTCCTTTATTGCTTGAGAAGAAGAAAAAGTTCTTGGATTTGAAGAGATAACATGACCTTTATCAGACATATTTTTCTTGGAAACATCTTTGAGGATGTTAGTTAGGAGAGGAATTTTTTGTTTGGTAGATGGGATGGATACCTTAACTTTCCTATTAAGAAGGTTATAGTATTTTTCTTTGGAAAAAACAACATTCATCAATAGTTTCCTATCCTCTTCAAAGGGAATTCTTCCATCATATTTTTTGATCATTAATGCCCTTATATATTATAAATCATGGTTAGGAAGTTAAAATGATTGAGTCATATCTATATCAGCATTATATATGGGAGGAAAACAAAATACATGATTGGTGCAGGCCCAAAATTCTTCTATAGTTTAGGCATATAGAAGATTAGTGGAAGTAGCTCCTTGTGGAGAATCATTCAAACACTCTATCATATATATATCATCAAAATAAGTTTCCTCATTAACATCACCATCTTCAACAAGCTGCTCACAAGGGGGGTGTGTGATGCAACCTAGAATTTACCAGATAACACCCTAGTCACACTGACACATCACTCAGCCTAGACTGAGCTCTCACCCGAAGCGCGCAAAGGTACCAGGTCCCTCTTTAGGGTTGCTGTAATAGGATGTTAACATGATGAAGGAAGAAACATATAGATTCATAACTAATCCATCATTCTACAATGCATGTTACCCATAGATCTACGAAAGAACAAGCTTTAAACAGTAACTATGATTTAACCATTAACATGCACTACTCAATTACATGAAATGACCCTTAGATTTAGCCAATATCTTCCATCTATTTAGTAAATATAGAAGCTCCTTACAATATTGTCAATCTATACCAATGCGTGTATGGATCTGATATAGTGATTCAAACATATACGTATATTCTCTGGTACACACATACATACATCCAACTCTCTATATATATCTATTATGCAACTAACATCATATATATAGGGTGGGGAATTTCCCTTCACTACTTATCTATTCCAGAAATAGATCACATGCTATTAATAGCCATACTTCATTTACAATCATAGCCATACATGCAATTGCACTCTCTATAGCCCTCTTGCAGTTAACTTGAAGTTTCAATTCTATTCTCAACTTTTCTCCATGCATCAATGCTTCGAATTGCTACTCCAAATATAGACAATGCATGGTGCACACATCTCTGCATCATTGATGTGGTCCGCATGCCATATTCAAAAAATATATCTTCATGCTCAAAATCAGCTATGTCCCAAAATCTGAACTTGCCTTCTATGCACAGGGTCCTTCCTGGTCCATTCGTGCCCTTCGATCTTGGGCCTTCTATCCCACGCAGACTCTTCATGTGATTTTAGACAAGTATTCTTTGATCAACATTACCCCACACTAATCTCATTGTCGTCCCAAATATTGGGTATCTCCAAAAATTTGAAGGAAAGAATAAAAATGAAAGAATGTGGATAAATAAAGAATTTTTATGAGGTTATTAGGCAACCTCCTCTGTATCAATCTGTTGTATCAGCTCTGGATACTCATCTTTTATTGCATCCTCCAAAACCTGCCATTCAATGAGTGCTATGTTCTACCTTCTCTGGGATGTCTACAACAATGGATTCCAACTCATCCCTCATAATATCTCCTTTCTCATTCTGTACAGAACCAACACAACATTGGACATGGATGTCATTCTTCCCTCTAAAAGGTCCATCTTCTACGTGAAATCAGCTTTCTCAAGTTCTTCTATCTGAGTCTTGTGTGGCTCTTGTGCTGCTACCAAGGCCTCGTGCTTCTATTTAACCATTGATAACCTGTCTGCAAATGGACCAATGTCTCATCTTTCATCAACTTTCTAGTCCTTGTTATTTTCTTCGAGGGTATTGATGTTGATAAGAGCCTCTGAGAGTTGTGCATACATTTAAAGCCTGGTTTTCTTTCTTCAATACTTCTTGTAATGCTTACAACTACCCTTCATAAGATGTAATTTTTCTCATCACAGATGCTTTCTCTCGACTTGACATCTTGTTCAGAGAATTCTAGAGATTTCATATATACGCAGAGTTTCATCTTTGAGTACCAAATCCAACAACTTTCCCACATAGTGTATCATGCTGAAGGAAATGTATGTTGTACCTTGGCCTCCAAGTGTGGCCTTGCTTTGATTACATTGTCCCCAATCTCCTCTGTGATGCTTATGAACACCCCATTATTCTTCTGCGTAAAATCCCTTTCCTATGTTATGTGCATGCTATATTTGTGTCCTTTGTCTTCAACTCTTTGCGCAGTGCTTTGATCATGGCATATTTGTTCATGTTTCTTCTAGCCACCTCAGCAGAAATCTTTCACCAGTGCATTACTGACCTGCTCATCTGACATTACAGTAGGCTTTACTCGTCATGTGTCTAGCTTGAGGTGCCTTCTTCAATCATATCAAAATTCATGAATCTTTGTCACACATCAAAGTCAAGCTCATCTATGTGGGTGTGCATCGACCATGATAGTTGTTTCCTAGTGCATATAGTTGCCATATCCTCATCCATCAACTCCCAACAGAATAAATCATTCTGCACTATCGTGCTCTGGAAGTGGGTGCGAACAAATATTTCCTGCATCCTCACCATAGCCCATGGTTAGTGGAATGTGCTCACCACTTTTACTTTTAGACCTTTGCTTCTTAGGAACTCTAGCCTCCAAATTTGGGACTTGTATCTCCATGTCCTGAACACCTTCTAAAGTTGTCTCCTATGGCCTTTTCTCTTCCTCTTATTTTTCCTTCAATGCCTCACCCTATTCCTCTATTTCCTCTAGAGGTGAAGGATAATTAGGCATGATTTACTTTGACTCTTCTACCTCCTCAATCAATTTCAACTTCCTCCTTCTTTGCATGGTAGCCTCCTTCTATGGAGAGAGTCTGGGTGATTTGCGCATAGTGGTTGGAGTAGCACCTTAGGTCTTTGTTTTCTTGAATACCTTTTTAAACCTGTGCTCCCTTTAGACTACATTCAAGTCCTCTTCATCCCCCTCTTATGGCTGAGGTGGGGTAACGGCACACTCAACTTCACCTTGACTTGTAGGATGTCTCCTACCCCTATGCTCCAAACCACCACTATCTTTGCGCTCCTCCTCCTCATCCTACACTGCAATTGGCTATGTGGGATTAGGCACTAGGATGTTCTCAACTATATGCTTTCCCTTTGGTGGTGATGGAAGTGCGCACTCACATTCCACATATTTTTTATTATCCATTTTTGGCTTCAACTAGAGATACACTAATGTTGCCCCCACATCTGCTATAGCCAAACTTATTGGTTTGATATTCAGAACCTATGAAATGATTCTCTATGTATAAGCGCTTCTGCTAGGATATACGTACTTCTTCCTCAACGTACTATAATCACAATCTACCTTATTTGTATTAAAGACTAGTTGGTGCATGTCTCTAAATCTATAAACAGACTCTTGAAAATATCTTGCAGTGAATGCGTAAGGTAACTTACACTAAGGGCTCCAAACTCCATCTTTCATTGGGAAGCGTATAATGTAGAAATGCTAATATATAACAAGCTAAACTTGTTTCCCTACCATTACTGGTAGGTCCTTTGGGATGCACCACTCCTCCCTAAATGTCATGCGGAGCCTGTCATACCACTTCTATGCCCTATGCTTTACATCATCTGTCATGGCCCCTTTCCATAGGTATTTTCTGAATCTTTCAGCTAGGGGCTTGTTCTCCATGGGGTATTCCCATAATTTCTCCTTTGGTCCATCTGGTACTCCGGTTTCCATGAATATCAACGATAGTAGAACAGTCCCAAAGCTGATCTTCCCTCTTGTGTGTGCTTCTTCAACTATTTTCTCTATAATATAGCCTATAATGTTGTAGATCATCCTTTCTGACATCTTACGTGCCACATGTAACCATATAGTATTCACCTGTGACCACTGCTCTTGATCATTTAACTTGGTAACAAGGTGTGCTACAACTTGTACAACTGGATAGTTTTTCAATTTATCTATGTCCATTCTGTGTGGACCCTTCAGGTAACCCAACTCCTATTTGGTCTTTACAATCACGACTTTATCTGCAAGGTTACCTTTTTTGTCTTCTCCTATGGCCTTCAGACCTGTAACTAATGAGACTAGTGTAGATGAAATTCTAACTTTGCATTTGGAAAAGTACATTAAGTATTCATGTACCCTGCTCATGAGCCACTGATATAAGGGCTCATACTTCCCGAAATACGGAAGCTCATATAACAGGTAGACCCAAATTCTCTTTAAGACCTTCTCACCTACATCATCATGCACCAGAATATCATCCACCATGCTCTTTTTTATTCTAGTAGTGGGAAAGGAATCGAGCTCCTTCTTGTTCTCCAGAAACCTATGATTATATTCACTAACTTTACTCTTTCTAATAGGTGAATCCCACTCTTGGCCGATGATGACTCCTTTTGGATACTGCATCTCTGAAAAATGGATTTCAGGTGCCATCTCTTATTCCTCAATGACCACCTTCTTATTTCCTTTTACCGTTGCTGTAAATTCCTTCTTTGGTGCCATTTCTACCTTGAAAATGTCTCCTCTTCAACTCTACAAATCTATGAATCAAACCCTAGCTTGATTCAATTATACCCTAGGTGGAAACTTCATAACCTGACTCTTTTTTATCTCCCTGCTTTGTTCAAACCCTTCACCACTAGGGATGCAAGTTTCTTTTCACACAAATCTGGTTGTCACTCTTGGTTTCACACCCATCACACCTTAACTCGATCACTCGACTCTTCACACTTGGATCTTTCTTCAAATTCTCTTAGTCGCAATGGTAAAAATGAATCTGCATCCCATCCTTATATAATTTTTTAAAACTTTGATGCATTTATTGCTCCTTCACCTACCAAATATCCCCTCATTCATTGACTAAATTCATTAATTCCATGTAATACATCTTCGCGCCCAGCTATAACCTTCTAGAGATCCTTCCTACCCTATGGTCACAAAATTCTCTTCAGCACACGCTCCTATGCCCAAGTACCTCATCACTGTACCTTCTCTTGGTAGCTAACATGGCCTCTGTTTAGCTCGTGTAATAATTTTCTTTCATTCATCTCCATCCTTGGTCAATTTTGAGAAGTAATCTTCATTTGAATTAAAGCACACCAGTAATAGCTTATTCCTTTCACCTTTTAATTCCCAAAGTCTTTTTCTTGGACAACTAGAACCACCCCACATGAAAAGTATGTGCAGTCCTCTACGCATAAACATTATTCATATACTAATTAGCTTCAGGAATGCAAGTGCACTTATTACACAAGAATAACAACTAAATTGACAAAGTATAGTGACAATGAAGGAAATACAGAATTAAAACCTAAACTAAATGACAATACTACCTTATTACAAACACCAAGAAGACCTTATTATAGTAGGGTTTCAGCCTACTTCCATTAAAGTAACTAGGTAGCCATGTTCCATCAAGTGCTTCTAACTAGAAAGCACCTGATTCAAGTATAGAAGTGATAACATACAGCCCCAAACAATGTAATTTGAGCTTTTCTGGATGGCGTAAAAACTTTGAGTCATAAAGAAGTAACATTTTTCCAATATCAAACTTCTTATCCCTTATGTTTCTATCATGCCATGCCTTTTGCTTGACCTTTTCCTACTTCTAACTCCATCGTTTTATGGCTTGGCACTCATCCAATTGAGTCATCTTTTCAATAAGTTATTCTAAATCTTGTTCATTAGCTAGACCTTTAGCACGTGTAATGCACAAAGAAGGTAACATACATTCTATAGGGAGAACAACTTCTGCGTCAAACACCAATTGAAATGGTGTGGCTTTGTTCAATATATTCTAAGTTGTTATGTATTCCCAAAGCACAACCGATACTTTTTCATACCCATCCTTTCTTCCAACATCACAAATTTTTGTCAAAGTCTAGCTCAATTTTTTTCTAAAAGCCTCAACAGTTCCATTTTCTTGAGGATGGTAAGGTGTAGATTTATGGTGTGCAACCATAAACTCATCTAATAGGATCCTAATTGTCTCATTAAAAAAGTGTGTACCTTGATCACTTGTCAAGATTAAGGGACATCCATACCTTGTAAGAAATTTCTCCCATAGAAACCTAGCTATTGTAGTTGTTATAAAATCCTTGGTAGGTGCTACTTCTGCCCACCGCATGAGATCATTTGTACAAGTAATGATATAGCATGATCCATTCCTACACGTGGCTAGAAAAATAGGTCCTACAAAATCAATGGCCCATTTCTCAAATGGTTTGGAACTAGTAATTAGTCTCAAAGGTATCTCATCTCTTTGCCCTAGTTTTTCCTAGGCACTGACAATGATCACATGCCTTACAATGTCTCCCACCATAATCCAATAAGTAGGATCTTCCAAGTAGTCACATCACCTGTATAATGGCCTCCTGCAATACCACCATGAGCTTCTTCCATGATATCCTTGCGCTCATGCTCTAACACACAACAATGTAATACCTCATCTCTTCCTAGCTTGTAAAGGTCACCACTGATTAACATAAATGGTGTCACACATATAGCAAACTGTTTCTTTTCTAATGATTTCATTCCTTTTGTTGTCATACCTATTCATAGAAAGATAGCAATATCTTCAAATTCCATGGGCACACATTATCACCTATATAACTGTACATCTGACATTGTCTCTTTAATTATCTATACATCCTCTCCTGAATTGATTCTAGATAAATGGTCTAGTCTAGAATTTCTTTTCCTTGGCTTCAGCACAACTATGAAGTCAAACTCTTGAAATAGGATCACCCATATGCATATGTGCCCCTATAACTCGGGCTTGTTTACCAAGTACTTCAATGCCATGTGATTTGTATAAAATACAAATGGGGTTGCTAACAAGTACTTTCAAAACTTATACAATGCATAGATCATTGACAAAGCTTCGCGCTCTGTAGTTGTATAATTTCATTCAGCAAGATTCATCGTCCTACAAGCAAAATAGATTGGATGATCTATAATACCTTCACCAGGTTGAGCTAACACAATGCTAATGGCCATGCCAAAAGCATCCATGTGTAGATGAAATGGTCTATCCCATGAGGGAAAGTGCATAATGGATGTGGTAGTAAGTTTCTCTTTTAATATCTCAAATGCATAATATTGCGGTTCTCCCCAATAAAATGTACCTTTCCCCTTAAGCAATTCTTCCAAGGGTGCAACAATTTTGGCATACCCTTTTATGAATTTTCTATAATATCCTGTATGACCTAAAAATCCATGCACCTCACTTTGACTGGTAGGCACTTCTAGGCATAAAATGACTGTAACCTTTGCTGGATCAACTAGCAAACCTTCCTTGCAAATTATATATCATAATAGTATCCCAAATAGCGTAGCAAATATGCACTTCTTGATATTCAAAGAGATACTCAATTGTCTGCATCATTCAAACATTAAGCGCATATTATAATAATGATATTTCACAAGCCCATATACTGTCCAATCATGTAGGTAGACCTGTAAGAAGTTGTGAATAAAATCCTTGAATGCTTAAACAACTATGTGTGAGAATACAAAAGGCATGTTTTTCAATCCAAAGGGCATCACAATGTAAGAAAACTGCCCCAATCAGTAGTAAATGTTGTCTTTTATTGATCCTCTTGAGCAATCCTAACCTGATGATACTCAGAAAATATGTCTATGAAGGAGTATATTTCACGCCCTATAACACCTTCCAGTATTTCCTCAATAAATGGCATAAGGAATGGATATGTGACACATTCAGCATTCAGCTCCCTGTAGTCCACACATATCCTAATCTACCTATCCTTCTTGATATTGATCACCATTGGGCTAACCCATTCTGACTCATCAATGGGCTTGATAATTCCATATTTTAGTATTTAATCAATTTCTTCTTTTACCTTTTCACACAAATTAGGATTCATTATGTAAGGTCTCTTTCTAACTGGCCATGCACTGTCCTTAAGTTTGAGCTTCATTTCCAAAATTGATTCATGCACACCTTTAATTTCATGATATTCTTGAGGAAATAAGTCCTGATAATCCCTGAGTATCTCGATGATCTTTGCTACCTCTGAGTCTTACCAGTAATCTCCAGTTATGGCCTCCTTAGGCTCAGCCTTTAAACCTATATTCACCTTCTTTTTCTTCATGGGTTCATCACACTATCCAAGACTTCATACACCCCATGTGAATGTTCAATATCGAGATTCTCAACTTCCTTATTATCCACGATGTAAACCATCTTTCCTTTCTCTTTCTCAAGGAAAGCACATTCAAGTAGTATGGAGTCCATTTCTTCTTCTTTTTCAAAACATGCTTTGAAATCTACCTCACCGAACAATTCTTGAATATGCTCTTTTTATTTTGCACTATCTCCCATAGTTAAGCACTTGAAAATTTTTAAGTATTCAAAAGTATGGATCATACCTGCAGTTAAATCTTTCCATTTTATAGTTTCTTGATGTAGTTTTGCATATACATACAAAGCACGTGCGCATCCTTGTAGCATAGAATACAAACTATGCACCTAGAGTGAAGGTGGTAATGCTTCCTGTCATGCGGTCTAGAGTCTCTCACACTACTGAATATGATGCTAAACAGGTTGATCACCATGATAAGTGCAGATTTGCGTAGGTGCACTGTTTCTTACAAACCTAGTAGACAAAGCTATTCCAATCTCTTCCTAGTTTATAAGATTATCTCTGTGGACTACCCACCATCGTGATGCTGTCCCACACAGTGCATATACTAACATATCTCTCCTTTTAACTTGATCTTCCCACTGTGTTTCCATGGCCCCTAGAAAGGCAGGATGATATTCTGTCCCTGTATACCAAGGTACTGTGCTACCTATCCATTGAATTGAAAAAAATCCATTCTTACGCATAACCATGCTTTTCACCTCATGCCCTACTAATTCATATGTACCATGAGCCCAATTGTCACAAGTAATACTCGTAGTATCACTAATAGAATGAGAATCCTCCCACTGTAGGATTCCTTCTTTAAATGGCTCATTGACCTCTGGCTCTTGAATAATGTGTACATAGACTCTGTTTAAGTCCTCCTCACTTAGAGGCTCAACATATGGTGTAGAATTCCCATCTGTCAGAGGTATCACAACCCTTTCCTCCTTGTTTTTAAAGCTGATATACCCCTTATTGAATCTTAAGTCAACATTATTTGCATAACACTAAGGGTGTCCAAGTAAGGCTAGAAATTTGTTTGCTTCTACAAGTGCTAGTATCTCAAAATCCCCAGTGAACTTGGCCCCTTATATAGTTATAGATGCATCTTTTAACACTCCTATGGGAGTGGCCTTAGTCTGGTTGGCCATGCATATTACATTAGATGATGGATGCAATGGAGGCCTCCCCATTTGTACCCATACATCTAATGTAAGCACATTTATCTCCGCACCTATATCAATCAATATGTTGTTCAACAACCACCCATCCACAACAACATTCAGAGTAATTTCTTTGTCATAGTCAATGCTATTAGGGGGAAGATTTGCATGTAGAATCTACCGTCAAATTTCAATACCTACGTGCGGAGTGTTCCCTTTTAACCAACTTCCTAATAGTGGAATAATGTTCTCCTAGTGCAACATCTTGTACACCTCTCGTAGATCATCGGTATCAGTTTGGAATATCTCTGATGCTTTCTTTTACTCCTTCAAGTACTATATTTTGCCTTGAAGATTCCTTAGCACTTCCATGGTATCTTGGTAAACTTCCTTTTGATGAGTAGGATTTGGGTAACTCGCATGCAAAACCTCCTCCTTGGTAATCACAGGCTTCTCATGTAATACCTCTCTCGAGTGTGTTGCTTCAGGGCATGTAGTAATCTTTACTGTCAATGCCTCAGGTCATTCTACTATCTTGGGCATCCATTGATCCTCTACCGCACACTAGATTCTAACCATCCTGACGCCTTTTTTTAATTGCTTATGCTGCTTACTCAGATGCTCATATAAGTCCAGGCACTCTTCATAGCTATGGTTCTTCCTGTAGAAAGAACATGTAATATTCTAAGGACATTCGCACCTATAGTGGTCAGGAGATCCACACGTATAACATGTTCCATGAGGGAACTCTCCTCTTCCTCCCCCACAACCTCATCCTCCATATCCACCTCGATATCCATGTCCCCTTCCATGACCTCCTTCAAAACGCCCCTCATTCCTATCATAGCATGTTTGATTATGATCCCGATCCTGGTGCTCATTCTTACCCTTTGAACTATCTGTTATACTTGTCTGTCATATTCCAATGTCTATAACATCCTGGATCTGACCAATCAATCAACAATCCTTAGTATCATGGGTCGTGGACCTGGAAATCTTGCAAAAATAAGATACATTCTTCCTTATCACGCACTGTAACAAAGGACAGTGACTAGCATCATGATTCAAATGATAAATTTCATAATCCAATAGTAATGAGTGTTTAGATCTACGAGGGAAACTATCCTTGGTGTGACCTTCCACTTCACAATCTGTACACCAAATTCCTTAGCGCGTTTCATAGGCTAAATTTTCTGATAGCT
This sequence comes from Taxus chinensis, assembly GCA_019776745.2. Lineage (NCBI taxonomy): Eukaryota > Viridiplantae > Streptophyta > Pinopsida > Cupressales > Taxaceae > Taxus > Taxus chinensis. The sequence continues at coordinate 308,347,623 of CM034151.1, read as the reverse complement.
TCTCTAACTTCTTTACCATAGTTGCAATCTATGCCTCTAGAAATTGACTGACTCCAGTTTTAATGCTCCCAACTGCCTTAGCACATAAATTTTCTTCCAGTGCTTCGCGTGGATCAGTGTATGTCTTATGTGACATCGCCCTTCTAAAAGGTGTAATCAATCCTCTAATGAACCATTGAGCACGCTGGCTAGCATGAATATTATAGGATAACTTAGATATAAGTGTCTTAAAACAAGCATCATACTCACATACACTCTCAGTAGTGCCTTGCTTGATATCTTTGAGTGCACTTATACTCTTCTCCTCAAACTCAGGGATATAAAACTCTTTCAAGAAAGCATCTCTCAATGCTGCATAATCCACGTAAGTATGATCAGGGTCAAACTTCCTAGACTAGTTGTGTGCGCGCCCCTGTAATGTAGTGGAAAATTGACTTGCCTTTCTCTCTGCAGCTATGATCCCTTCAGCGTGCCACAAGATTTCAAACATATACACATGTTTGGAAGCATCCTCTATACCTCTATATTCCAGAAGACGAAGAGACATCTCCATATAGATATTATGTGGTTGCTGTGGACTTTGACCATCTGATCTGAAACCTCATGTGTTCCCTCTGCCTCCAGAACCACCTATACCTTCTGATCCACCACTTGTAGTTGGAATAGGGCCTGTAGATGTACTCCACCGTGCTTCGACAATAGTACTATACTATAGCCCTACAGTCTGTGAGGTAGTCCCACTGCCAGAGGTAAATCCAACATTCTACGCGCTCACATTCTGTGCAGATGATGCGCCTAAGAATGTGCATCCAAATGACATTGAAGCTATTTTTCCTGCCATTGATGTACTTGATCCCTAACTTACCCCTGCTTTCCTACTTCCCAAGTTAGTTTTTTGGTTACTTGTCATACTAGATACTAAAAAACAAAGCGTAAATGCTAGGTCATCAGGTAGATTAAGATGCACGCATGCGGCCCAAGTAGTCTCTGCTGGTGCACTTCCGTGTGAGGCCGAGAAGGGATCTCTTTCATGCTTTCCAAGATGAGGGAGTTCCTAATGCTCTGGATCCACATCTTCTACGTGAGATGTAAATCCTTCATGAGCCATCTCTCTCCTCCATGACATACTCTCTGTAACGGAACGCTGCTTCTCTATGTCCCTCTCATGTGCCTCATTATACTTAAGTCACCTTTCCTCTCTCTACTTTTCTGCTGCTAGGTCTTCCATCTTAATACCAAACCTGTTCCTACCTTTCACGCATGGTGAAGTTTAGTTAGGCATTGGTTTACTCTCCAAGTTAAAAGTTACCATTAAGATCTTGATCGCCAGTGGAATACCATGCAAATATGTTCCTCTTGGAAATTGCAAAAACTGGAATTCAGCTACCTCTGGGAAAAAGTACGTCGAAATTGAATATTCCAAAATATAACTGTTTAGAACACCAAAAAACCACGTATCCACCGCGCGAGTCCAAATCAGATTAGCATCATAGAGAGCCTAAAATTCTTCTTGTGTCCAGACAAGTGCATGATACCTCCAATTCCATTGAGATGCATAAGCAATAAGCCACTCGTGTAGTTCTACTAGAAAGATAGTGAAAAAGCTCTCATATAAGCTGTCATATAGGTTATGTTCCACCTAAGTGCATGTGTTAAACTAAGATCCATTGCTAAACCATCGTGCATATTCTTCCTCCAAATCATGTATCCATTCCTCAATACTTGCTAGGGTCAACCGGTATGTCTTCATCGCAAACCATCCTGAAAACAACTAAAAAAGAGGTCTCGGTAACAGAACCAATGATGCAGCCTAGAATTTACTAGATAACACCCTAGTCACATTGGCACATCACTCAACCTAGACTAAGCACTCACCTGAAGTGCACAAAGGTACCAGGTCCCTCTTTAGGGTTGCTGTAACAGGATGTTAACATGATGAAGGAAGAAACATATAGATTCATAACTAATCCATCATTCTATAATGTATGTTACCCATAGATCTACGAAAGAACAAGGATTCAAACAGTGACCATGATTTAACCATTAATATGCACTACTCAATTACACGAAATGAAACTTAGATTCAGCCAATATCTTCTATCTAATTATGAAATACAAAATCTCCTTACAGTATTGCCAATCTATACCAATGCATGTATGGATCTGATACAATGATTCAGATATATACGTATATTCTCTGGTACACACATACATACATCCATCTATCTATATATCTCTATTATGCAAATAACCAGTTATCCATTATAGAATTAGGTCGCATGCTATTAATAGCCATATGCCATTTACAATCATAGCCACACATGCAAGTGTGCTATCTATAGTCCTCTTGTAGTTAATTGAAGTGTTAATTCTATTCTCAGCTTATCTCCATGCAGAAATGCTTCAAATTGATTCTCCAAATATAGACAATGCATGACACGTGTGTCTCTACATCATTGATGTGGTCGACACGCCATCTTCCAAAAATAGATCTTTATGCTCAAAATTGGCTAAGTCCTAAAATCTGAACTTGCCTTCCGTGTGCGGGTCCTTCCTGTTCTTCCGCGCCCTTGGTTACGGGCCTTCTATCTCGCGCAAAATCCTTGTGTGATCTTAGACAAGTATTCTTCGATCAATAGTGTGGTAACAGACATTTATCACACCATTACATAACATGTTCTTCTTCTATTATGGATACCCTTGTTTACAATGGGTCTAAGACTATTTTATTATCTCTGAAAGCTTATTGCTTACTTGTTGAACACATAGGTCCTTTTCCTCTATCATCAACCTGATGCTCTCCTTTGGGATGATTCCCAAATCTATTTTGTATTTGGGCCTGGTGCTAAGCTTGAGGATTTGAAACCAATCCTTTTTGTGCTCTAGCAAGCTTATATAAGATCTCTTTGACTGCTCTGGCCAAAGTTTTAACCACCTCCTCCAAGTCTACAACCTTACTTACCTTAGGATTTTTTGGATTAATCAACTTGACACCTTCCCTCTTTAGAGGCTTCCTGGCTGTTTTTATATTGTTATCAATTTGGACATCTATAGAGAAAGTTTGCATCACAGTTCTAGGATTTTTATTCCTCAGATAATAGGTTGTTTTATTATCAAAGGCATCTGAGTATTTAATCAGGCAAGAATCATCACTATGCCTTATATTATTTTCCAATCTAGTTAAAGTTTTATTGAACCTAGTATTAAAGTCTTACGCACACTCATTAGGATTATTTTTACTGTTTTCAAATTATGACAAAAGAAACCTAGGGTCAGTCTTATCACCATATTGTAGTAAGAATGCATTCTTCATTTCCACCCAGGAATCAATTGATTTTACATGTAGCAAGTTGTATCATTCCATGACATCTTCTTCTAATGTATGTATGAACAACTTAACATAAAAATCCTCATGCTCTACTTCATAGTCATCCATGACATTTTGGAAGAATCTGAGATGTTGGACCCACTTATGACATTATTCCCTTGGAACATAGGAAACCTGTTTCTAATTTCATTTCACACTTCATTAGGATAGCCCACCATTTCATTGAACCTTATTGGTCTATAAGTGGTAACTATAAAAGGATCCCTTGGTGGAGGTTGTGACATATTATTTGGTGGAGGGGTTTCAAAAGGAGGGTTGAAACGGTGAGGAATTAGAGGCCTCTGAGGTAGAGGAGTATGATTCACAAAATGAAAATATCTTAGGGATTCAATTTCATTGAACACTCTATTCCCATGAGTTAATAAATAAGGGAGATGAGATGTTAAACCTTCTTGAAATAATGAATGCAAATCTACTTGAGGAATACTTGAATCAGAGCTTTCAGGTGTACTGGAGTAATATTCCACCAATGGAGGATCAAATTTCGACGTTTGAACAATCTTTTCTCATGACTTTTGACCACCCGTTGGTTTCCAAATCTACTTCTTTCTTAACTGTGTACCTTCTAGTACTGGGAGTAATCTCCTGGTGGGATCAGATTTGAAAAAATATCTTTGTCCTTCCAGCTTTGCAAAGGGGGGAGTTAATCAGTAATGTTTAAAATATTTACACCGGTATATCCCAAATTTTCTTTGAAAGATGAAGCCACCACTAAGGCCTTACACCTTAGATGTATAGATTAACTCAAAAAGTTCTTGAAAGGATAACTTCACAAACTAGTATATAAAGATTTGCAAATATTTATGAATTTTCCCACGTTTTGGTTGTTAACCTCTAGTATACTCAAATAAGTATAGGTTTTTATGAAAATCGTACTTATAATGAGAAAATTTTGGAAAATACCTTCATAATTGTATGTATTTGTCTAATTTTAACAAATATCTATAAAGGTATGTATTTTGAACCTTTCCTGGAGTATATTTTCCCTGAAAAATGGCACCAGAAGCATGTTGGTCCTCAAATCTACACCCCCTGGTGGCTCGACAACAACTATATCAGGAAGGGGGAAGTTCCTGGATGGTGGTAGACTGGGTGGTATGTCATTTTGTAGCCGGGGATGGGTCTAACAATTTTCTTTGGATGATTGAGGGGAACTTACAAAGGGGATGGCCTATTCCTACTACTTTTGGTCTTGCCTTGAACCAAGGTGAGAGGACTCACGGGGTAACCTGAATGCAGAGGGGGAGATAGGGTCTTTTTTTCTTGATCTGTCAAATGATGGATCAATTTGAGACAAACATGGCCATGGACACAACACTCACTCTCATGAGTTATCACAAAATATGTTGTGTATGATTACCTTATCAGACACATGTTACTATAGACAATATAATTAGATTGCTCTTTTATTCTATAGATGGTAGAATTATAGATAAGGGGCACTCGTGATGATATTGAGAGACTGAACAACAAAAACAACAAATGGAAGTTAGTATGGGGTGGGATAAATTATGTAGTTTTAAAAGAGGGGGGAATTATAGGATGACAGACTCCTTGTAACCAATCATTTAACATGTAGAGTAGCCTATAATTATGGAGAGTATATAAAAACGGATTAAGTAGTGACAATTTCTACAAAGAAATATTTGCATTCATTGATACTCAATAGATGCAAAGTTTTGACACAATCTCTAAAATACTTGACACAAAATCTCATGTAAGAATTCTAATTAATTATTTACTGCTTCTACTCTAGTACACCCAAGATACACTCAAAGGCTAACAAAAATCACTTTAAAAAATGGCTAAAACATCTCATTCGGATCTTGAATTTCTTAACAAGGGAACATAAAGAAAATGCTCTCAAAGTTTTTCAATGATTGTATATTGCAACCACCTTGACACAAAAGTTTGGGAAACCAAAATCAATATGCATTTCACAAAGAAAACATGTTGTATTTGAAAATTGAATCCCTTGAATTTTTTTAGAAATAGATAAACTAACCCCCATTGATATGAGGAAAAGCCCCCATATTTATACAAATTTAGTATCTTCTTACAATTCAATTCCCCCCCCCCCCAAACCCTACAGTATACGCTGACCCTCCTTCTCCTTTGTTCTATAAAGAACCTCATTTAATCAACCCACAGAATACGACTTGTTTCCCTAACGTCCGACACACAAATACCATAACCTTTCCCCCCCCCCCCCCTCCCCCTGAGTCATCTTGGCGCCGTCAGTTTCACTTTTGCTCTTGCCATTATCTCTTCTTCACGTTTCTCTCCTACCCAATCAGTGTCCTAGTTCTCGATGTGCCGATACCCCCTCGTCCGGCCGTCTTTTGAGCCCCTTTCCTTCTTTTTATTTGCCGTCGTTTTTGGCCACTCTGCTCTCCCCGTCCCTTTCTCCTAGACTCGTTCACCCTCCCGTGTTTTTATGGTTTCAGCCCAAGTTGGAGTTCCCATTACCACACAGTGACGCCACATAAGCAAACTCTTCCATGTTTCTGCCTTTTCGCAAATCTGTCGCTATTGTTCTTCTTTGCACCCCCCCCTTTTCCCACTTACCGACAAACACCGAGCAACATTCATGATGCGCAACATCTCCATGCTCCTGCCCACGCATTCCGGATACTCTCGTTTAACACACCCCCGATTTTAGACCGCCCGCTGGACCTCCCACACCCTACACGCCCCCTCCCACCCCCCCCTGTGACGCGAGCTTTCCAACACGTAACCGTTACGAGCCCCACGCTCACCACGCACCTCTACTCCCGCACCCGACCCCCTCTCCCAACATTCTCATTTAACCCCAATTAATCCACTTATCTCCTTGGTCCGGACACGAACAACACCACACCAATTTTCCACGCACCGCGACAAAGTCTACCTCACACGCTAATTTGGATGATGTGTCTACTGTCTCAGTGTTCGGTTCCTTTCAAACTCTTTTTTTTATTCGCTTGCAACTTGGGTTTGTTTCTCGTCTTTACCACACTCTGAAGTGCCCTCTCCCCTTTTCCTCCGCCCTCTCCCCCAACGGGCGCCTCCACCCCAGCCACTGTCACTCTCTAAAATTGTGCACACTTCTACCTATCGGGTAGAACTTCCCCCAGCCCCTCGTCCTCCCGGCTCTCCTAGACACTGTTTCCCCCCCCCACCTCCCGCCCCCCCCACCCTCTCCACGTTCATTGTTGAGTTCCATTTTTGCTTTTTGTTTCCACGCATAGACACCCACCTATGGGAACCAAAGCCTTATTATTAAACTCCCCTCCCCCCGGGTTCATCTACGGCATTTGCACCGTTTGTTTTTCTACCACGCCCAGCCCCCTTCGCACCAACCTCCACCCCTATTCTTCCCTATTTGTCCATAAGTGATGTGTGTCCACCGTCACCATTTTGATCTCTCCCCAACCATACCCCCCGCCGCCCTGGCCACCCCCCCCTCCGCTTCACCCCCTGCCGATCACTCGATTCACTCCGCGGCCCCCCTCACCCTCCCCACACTCCCCATCCTCGTTCCTTGACTTGTCGACTCTAATCATATGAATTTGGTACCATTTTGAGACTGAGCGCTCCCCGGCCCCCCCACTCATACGCTAATGAGGAGGCTGCCCATTCTCGCTCGTATACATGTTCTTCACTTCTTCACCTGCACTATGACCAGTTCCACATAGACGCTCCAAACGCGTCCCATGACATCAGATGACACTGTATCGTCCGCTAACCCTCTTTCCTAATTCCCCCTTCTTATCTGCCCGGGCATTGACATTTGAATTCGCCTTCTCTTTCCCCCGTCCCCCCCCGCACGTTCGGAGACTACCCCCTCGACCCATGACCCCAATCCCCCCCCCCCCCACCCTGAACCCACCTCCTCCCAGGCCTTTGTAAATGTGATTAAGTCCATTTTAATTTAGTATTCATTGGTGTTTCCCTGGCCAATTTGGTGGATTTTTAACTGTCTCGGGTGACTCGTCCCTGGAATACAGTGGAATTCTAAACCTTTTGACACAAAACCACAAAAACACTCAAAACCCAGTGTGCCAAAATTTTTGTTATAACAACCACCCACCCATTCACCCCCTCATTTCTTGTAACCAGTCACCTCATTAATTCCCTCAGCTTTATGATTCAGACTACTAATTATGCCAGACGTCACCTTACAGTCAATTTAGACTATTACGCCCTCTCCAAAATTTATTAGAATTTACACCTTGGTCGTGATTGGATCTTTATACTACATATTTTGGAGCAAACCCACTAACATTAAGTTCTTCAAGTCTGTAGATTACCAAGTTAGTGCCATGTGGTCTCCTTACAATTGAATGCGTCATGTACATCCTGTAAATTTTTTTTTGGATTGGTTAGGGGAAGGAAGGGAAAGGATCTTGGATACGTGGAAATATTGTTTGCTAGTTAACAATTGGAAAATATAGTTAGATTGTATGGTGAAATTTCTACCACCCCCCCCCCACCCCCACCCCCCCCCCCCCCCCCCCAAAAACCCCCCCCCCCCCCCCCCCCCCCCCCCCCCTCCCCCCCCCACCCAAACCCCCCCCCCCCCCCCCCCCCCCCCCCCCAAAACCCACCCCCCCCCCCACCCCCCCCAAACAACCCAGGAAGCACCCTTGACCCCCCCCCCCCGCTTTCCACACTCGAGGGATCTACAAACCAACCACCTGATAGGGATCCAAAAGCAAGCTGATAACCCACCCTAGCACCCCCCCCCACCTCCACTCCCCCCATCTGTCTCCGCAACCCTATCCCACACCCCCCCAACCGCCCCCACCCACTCCCAACCCCCCCACCCAACCCCAACCCCACACACCCCCCTCCACCCCCCCCCACCAGTCACCTCCCCCCCCCCCCCCGATGAAACCCCCCCAAAAACCTAAATTTGGAAAATGATTTCTATTTCAATTGAATGCAACCCGTTGGGGAGAGCACAGGCCCAACCTTTGGCCCCAGGTAGAGGATCCCCCCCCCCCCCACCCTCCCCCACCACCCACCCCCCCCCACCCCCACTGGAAATATTTTCAGTTGGACATGCCACGAGGACCCCCTAACCCAAACACAAGCAAGCTGAACTCCAACATGTCCCGTTCAATTTCACACTTTCCAATCATTCTAATTTTCTCCTACCTTCTCATATGTTGGACGTTCATTCTTACATGCCACTTCCTATTCTATGTCACCATCCCCATCACCACACCAATTCATCACAAGTTCACACCATTGGTTCTCATGCTTCCTTCAGACATCACTATATTTTGCATGCCTCATCCACCTCATATCATCACTGGCTCCATGCTTTATAACATTAAACCTTCTCCCATTGATTCATTTTCTTGTCCTCTTCCACCTAAAATTATTACACGTCCACCATTCTCAACACATTTCTTATGCAATCCATCCTCACACTAACATTATTTACACACCACCATTCTATGAATTTTATTTGGCATTCTTGTTTCATTTATCATCAACATCATCCCCACCACTCTTATCATTTATTTCATCTCTCACTTGATTTTATACATCATATACCTCACTCGCCTAGTACCTATATGGACTGGGGGACTTTCATGTATCTTCATTACAACATTCTGCATGCCCCATACATTCAAATTCTCTTCATCCATTCTAGATTTGAAACACGATCTGATTCTCCACACAAACACAAACACCCACTTTCACATGATTAAACGTCTTTAAAAAATCCACAAAAATCAATATATTTCAAAAATTACAATAAAAAACACTTGCCCACAGATGTTCTTCCACATTTACTCCATTTATTCATATTTCGTTCCAAGTCTTTGTTCACTGCGATACACTTCATTTACAGTTAGTTCACATTCCATGTTTTGGTTTGTTTCACAACTTTTAGTGAACACTTTGATCCTCTTGTTATCACATTTTGTGATTCAAAGCCTCTACTACATTTTCTTTAACTTGGTCTCTCCTTACTTGGTGAATTAAGAATGAATATCCTCTTAGAGATCCATAGACATTTAACAACTTGTCTCAAAGACCCCGAGGCATTATTTGTTTATGCTTACCAACTGTCATCTTCGCAATCACTTCCACTCCCTCCATATATTCACTCATGATTCTAAACCCCTTGACAAACTAAGAGAGTTGAATATCATGTGAAAAACAAATCAAAACAATAAAAAATAAGTAAAAGTCAAAATTCTAAAAAATAAAAACAAAAGAAATATTAAACACTCTCTCTCAGGGGTTTTTCCAGTTTCTCTACTGGGGCTATGGATGCCTAGTTGATAGCGTAGCAATGCTATAACTAGAATAAAAAGTACCTCCATCGGGACTATGGATGTATGACTAATAGTGGAGCAATACATGAATTACAATTGCCTTCCATCTCATTACTCACCAATCACCTATTTCTATCACACCTACACATTATTTTGTGTTTTCACTCATGGTCTCATGGGTATTCACTTCAAACAGTCAATTAAATCTCATGTGCACACACAAGATATTGATGAGTCATAGGGCTATTATGTCACCTTGTGTGGTTTAGACCTTGTTTAAGATTTTGTTTTAGTGTGCTTGTTGTTACATATATCATGTATTTCGGCTCATCATGTGTTCACCACAGAGTGTGTTTCAAACTGCGTCCATCTCACATGCACACCACTTATTCTCCACTTCACTCAGACTGAGCATTCATGGGCATCCACTGCCTTCTACACATTTTTTCGCTATACCTCATCATTGCATTTACTCATCATAGTGCACTCATTTTTTTCACTTCTCATACTTTCACCATTTTCCTTGCAACTCATCACAATTCAAAAACTTTAAAAAATTCAAAAAGTTCAACAATAAATTCAAAACCATCTCTTCCCCCTCAACTATTCCCACCTCTTAACTTGGCAAGTCACTTCCACACTTACACCCCATCTCCATACCAATCCGTGCACCTAAGTCTCCCCACCCAGCTCACCCTGGCGAGTTGCTTCCACAATTTGTTGCATTCCCTGACTTTCCTACCCATCTTACTCCTCCCCTCAACCTACCTACCCCAACTCATCCCGCCTAGGCCTCACCACGCTATCCCCTTTCTCCGTCACCACCTTGCCCTCACTTGCCCCGTGACTTGACCATCATGTCTTACCTTATCCCACTTCATCCCACTCAAATTGATCATGACAATGATTGAGCCGACCCACCCTTCCCTGGCTCACCGATCCCATTGACACCTCTATCAAGTCCTCACCTTGCTCTTGATCCCGAGTTACCCCAACCTCACCCCTCACCTTCTCACCCTACTACCACTCCCCTGCATTCAACTTGGTGAGTCACATATATGACTCACCTATCTCTCTACTCACCCACCTCTCCACGCCGAGTTACCTCTACTCTTCAGTCACCCCGCATTTTTCATGACCTTGCCAACTCTCCACTCTCCCACGCTGAACTTGGCGAGTCACATATGTGACTCACTTAGTCCTTTGTCACCCCTTCCTCTAATCCAATCCTTTCCCCATTCGATCGTGCAACTCCGAGTTCCCCACCCCGATTCATTGTCACCTCACATCCGCTACTTAGCCAACTATTACTCTGCCTAACTCATCGCAAGACTCCCCTCAACCAAGTTGCAATAATGACCAACCTCTAGCTAGCTCGACAACCCAACTCATCAAGCTCACTCTGTGCATTTTCTTGTCTACCCAACTCGTTTTCCCATACTCCTCAGCTCATCTCTTGTTCGCCCATTTTAGCCAACTCCCCATCCAACTTGCCCAACTTCCCAACCAACTTTCCCAACTCCTCAACTAGCTTTCCCAACTCGCCCAAATCCCCTGCCAACTCATCACTCACTACCTTACTCAGCCAAATTTCTCCAAACTCACCTAACTCACTCCAAACTCTCCACGTAGCTCACCACCTCACCCATTCCACATCACTCGTCGACTTGACTGCCAACCCTATTAATCCTCCCATTCAATCAATCAACTTGTCACGACTTCTCAATGCTTCCATACACTTTTATAAAACACTCCATCACTTTTTCACTTACACATGACTGGGGCAACACTGTCCTTGTTCTTACTCTGCATGCCTTCTCCAAGGATAATTTTCTCTTCATCTTTAACTACCACTTTTCATCCCATGTTATGCTAGGGAAGCTTGCAGTTTCAAAAAGTGTCACTTGAGGGGGGACTCATACACAATAACCCTTCTTGTCTGATTATATGAAAACCTATCATTCAATTATCAATCAACTAAATTTTTAGTCTCCGCCTTATGAAATCAACCTATCAATCTCTTCATGGACTCTAGTTGAAGTGGCCCATTGATCGCATTTCCAAGTTCTTGTCTATCTAGTCAACCATCTAAGCCCACAACTACGGAAACCACCGTCATAGGGTTAGGTGACCCCCATCTCGTCATCAATTTTTTTGTTGTATATTACCTACTGCAACATGTAACCCAAAAGGGGAAAAATGTAGAAACTAGAAAATTCACCTTACACATAAGGTCCCTTATTTAAAAAACACAAAAATACCAAAAAATCATAAAACCCCACAAAATGGAGCTAAAAGACTACTCACCACCCATTTACTAACCTTCACCCATTCTCATTTAATTCTATCCACCCCACCTACCCATGTGCATTCCCAATTCACTATGGACCCTATCATTGCACCCATGTGTGTCCTACTCCCTGATGCACTCCAAATCTATAAAAACATCCTCACTCCCTCCTTCCAACCCTCTGGCTTTTAGTGCACAAAGACTATACTTGAGTTTCTTGCTCTCTTTCTCACATATATTGGTTTTATAGGTTTTGAAGAAGGAAATATGAAGAATAAATGAATATAACTACAACATTATTTTAACAAAATCTCTATATAGGAGGAAAACATAACTGTGATTGGCTTGCAATCTTAGTGTGATTCTCAACGAAACACAACTGCAAATGTATTGTGATCTAATTAAGGTATCCTTATCATTTCATTTACTATTTTTTCATTTTACATCAACAAAATGTCTTTTATCTCCTTAATAGGGTTAGGGATATGACCAAGGAAGGTCCCCCAACCACAAAAAATAGCTAACATTTTTTAAGTGTGCTTGTGTGTAGGTTTAAATTCAGATGCGAAGAGTTTCACCCACTTTATTCAATGAAAGAAAACAAAATTGTCACTCTCTTATCAATGAAAACATAAGCCCATTCTATTTTAGTAGCATTGATTTGGTTGTTATTATTTAACTAATCCATCTTGAAGGTGATCCAAATCTAGGAATACACCAACGAGTATGGATGTTATGGGAATGCTCCCTCAAGCAGATGGATGACAAAACATAAGTGGTGGAAAACCACTCGATAGGAAGAAGGGAAGTACAAAGAAGTCAAGGAGTATAAGGATGATAGGAGGGTATTTTCTTGTAACATGAGATTCATTTAGATAGTGAAAGTTAGAGCAACCTTATTTTGTTGTTACAAAATAGAGTTGTCACCATGATTATTAAAGAATCATGATGTGTAACCCATTATGTGCATAAACAAACACACACACAAAACAAACTAAAGATAAAAAGGAAAACAAACCTAATATACACAGTAGATGTATGCACCATGGTTATAAATAAACCAAGATGTTAACAAAATACTTGTGATTGGTCTAAAGTAAGACAATAGATAAAGAGAAAAACAAACCCAATAAGCACAGTAAAATTAAGCACCATGGTTATAAATGAGCCAAGATGATAACGAAATACTTGTAATTGGTCCACAAATAATATCAACATTGTAACACAATTGTAAATAAAGATAATTAACTATGCCTCTAATGTCTTCCAAAGTGATAATTAAGCAAATTGAAATGCCCCCAAGTAAGGATATTGACATGCAAGGGAATTGTATCGGACTGAAAGAGAAGAGTTAAGAAAATCCTCATGACACTCTTATTAGATCCACATAAAATATTGATATGAGATTGAAAAGGGTCATTTCCCCTAAGCAATGATACTGACATGCAAGGGATGGAATGAGAGCCAAGATTTCCCCAAACAAGGGTGCACGTAAGGTAGATGATTGATTTGAATTTCCCCAAGAAAGGATGCATGCAAGGAGTAAGATGATTTGGTGTGATAGTTGTAAGATGATTGGAATTATCACCAGGATAGGAGTTAAAAGTTTGATTTTGTTAAGTTGTGTGGATTTTTTGGGATTTTTTTTTTTAGGATTTTGTGATTATTTGAATGTTTTTGAATTTTGATTTTTTTTTAATATTTTATTTTTTTGATGTTCTGAAAATATTTTGTTTGGAGTTTTGGGTTTTGTTAGTGTTTTTGGATTTTTGATGGTTTAAAATGTTTTTTTGGATTTTTTGAAATATATGAATGCTAACGAGAAAAACAAGGTGGCCTTAAACTGTACCAAGTATTGTATAAATAAATAAGCTCATTGAGACCAAGGGATGAAAAATAATGGATGCAGACGAAGATGGTTGGTGAATGCAGGATACACATCCTAACTATGAGGAAACACACGAAAAATGGTTTAGAATGATGCAACAAGCAGAACATAATGAAGGTATGAAAGAGGTGATTGTGGTGATATGCCCCCAACATGAGGTATACTCATAGAGGAGTCAGGAATATAATTTCTTCATATGAACCACATTTATGGGTTCTTTAAGCTCTTTACCATCCTCAAAGGATAGCTTGTATGCACTGGACCTAAATTTGGTAGGTAATAATGTAAGGTCCCAACCAATTGGATTCAAAATTTCCTTGTTTTTCATTTGCCTTGGTTGTATTCTTTTGATTCTCCTTGAGCACAAGATTTTTGATTTCAAACTCTCTTGGGTTGATTCATTTATTGTAGCTATGGTGGAGTCAGTTCTGATACACTTTTAGATGGTCCACGGCATGAATCCACTTCTCGTCTAAGAGTTCTAGCTTTGCAAGGTGTGCTTGTTGGTAATCATCTTCACAAACTAGGTATTGGAATGAGATGTGAAGGGACGGAAGATTGAATTCTTTGGGTAATACAACTTTAGGTCTGTATATAAGGGAGAAGGCAGTGGCTCCATGGGGTACAAAATGAGGTGTGATAGGCCCAGAGGGAGGGATATAGCTGTGTGTGCTAATTTTGATCATGCTTGTCAACGAAATTTTTCAATATTGATTTTATCATTTTATTGGATGCTTCAGATTGGTCATTACACTACATGTAGTATGGAGTTTCCTAATTGAGTTAGATATGTAATTTTTTTGGCTAACTCTTTGACATTTTTATTTTTGAAAGATGTGTTTTTTGTGAGAAGGGAGGTAGCGATCCCAAAGCGGCATATGATATGGTTAAAGATAAATTTGGATATTTTTGACTCAGTGAAATAAGTTAAAGGCACAACCTCTACCCACTTGGTAAAATATTCAGTGGCAGTGATTATGAAGGTGTGACCATATGAAGATGTGGGCTTTATTTTTCCTACTAGGTTGAGCCCCCATGAAGAGAAAGGCCAGGGTGAGGTGATAGGCTGAAGGGATTGCGAGGGTGCATTAATAATATTACCATGCCTTTGGCATGCTTGACATTTATTTACAAATATACATGCATTGGACTTCATATGGGCCAATAATAACCCACACGCAAGATATTTTTCACTAAGACCATGTCGCTTATGTGTGCACCACAAATACCTACATGTACTTCAACAAGTGTTTGGTTAGCTTCATCCTAATTGAGACATCTTAAGAGAGTCCCATCATAGACTCTTTTGTATAGGGTGTCAGACTGGATGGTGTAGTGCAAAGCATATTGTGTTAAGGCTCTTTTGTTGTGAGAATTAATACTTGTAAGGTAGGTATTATCTCGGATAAAGGTGTATATGTCATAGTACCAGGGATTTTTTAGAACCAACTATTTAACATACCATGACTGAATTTGGTAAATTGTATGTGGGCACCATAATATGTTCAATGATAAAGTCATTATGCATTTGATTAATAAAAAATCCAAGAAGGGATGTAATAGTAGCCATGACATCCACTAATTTGTACTGTAGACGAGGAACCTTCTTGCAGGTGATACACTGAAAATAACCTTTGAGACTATCGAGCATGTGTTTTTAAGTGTGTGCATGTGAATAAATTAAACTAAGTTAATGAAAGGAAACTAACACCAAGTAGAATCCTAACCTAGTTAATCTACCAAAAACACCATGATAAAGCTATGCAAGGATAAAGCCTAATTAATGCATCCAAATTACTTGAAAACACTAAGCCATTCCTTGCTAAGCTGGATATGTTTTCTAAAGAATAACTTGCTCCTATGATTATAATGATGTTAAAGGATGGCTATCTCCAAGAAGAGGAAAGGATCTCACCAATATGGCTTAATTGCCATATATGGATCTTCCTTTACTACTCTTTTCAAAGAGAGGATAAATGGGTGCAAGATCAATAAGCTTCTTCAATGGTGGAGAATGCTATTATCATGTGCATATAACAACACTAATAAAAGTATTGTGTAAGTTTGAAAGGGAGATACTAGGTTCTATATATAGCTTTCCAATTTGGGAAAAGCTACAATCCTAGTGAATGTGGGATAAAAGATAAAGTAGAATTAGAAGGGATAAACATGATTAGAAAGAATTAATTAGAATTAACAACTCATGGGAGTTGGAGATGATTTAATTAATCAACTAGGATTAATTAATAGGCCAAAATAAGCTTAGCAAGCTATTTGGAGGTGATTTCGGATGAAATTGATAGAATTTAGAGGATTTAAAAGAGGGATTTAACCATAAGAGGGTTTATTGATTAAATAAAGAATTAAAAAGGCTTAATTAAATAATGATAGGTAATTAAAAGAGTATTATAATTAATGAAGTGTCATTAATTGACATCTAGAATGAAGGGAAATGCTAGCTAATTAATGAAGTGTTGTTCATTGACTGAGATTAAGGGGATGTTAGCTAATTAGCGGGAAATTACTAATTATAATGAAATTGACGGTAAAGACGATAAACAATGCAAATTTAGTAATAAAATTACATAGTCAGATTTAGGTGTTTACAGTAAGGAATCAATTTATCATCCTTAACTTGATATTCACCTTTGAATTTCTTTATTATCAAAAGAAAATACCCATAAACTATTAGTTCTTTGAGTTTCCAAAATATATCAAAATTTAGGCTGGCTATAAGGGCTCCATACTCTACAATGTTATTTGTGCATAAAATTCCAATACGATATGAATTTTAAATAACATTGTCATCCGATGTGTGCATTAGAATAATAACGCATGTTATCGGTCCGAAGTACACACTTTGATTAGGAAAAGCAATCCGACTCTTGCTTCGACTAGTACAATGGGACATCCTTCGAGTTATGGGTGTATTGGGTTGAGGAGAACCTCTAGAACGGGTTAGTTCCCTTGGTAGATCACCTAAAATGCTACTCTAGTGGGGTTTAGGGAGAGAAACTAACACACACTTGTGGAAAGCATGAAAATGAGATGATACACCAACGTTTTGGGACTTGTGGCTACACAAAAGAACACTAATTGACTGGTAAAGATGTGTAAGGTTGACTTTAATTGTTGTTTGATTAACTTTGACACTCACAAAAGGCATGCACAATATTTTAGTCAAGCATGGGACGGTGTAATTCCGCTTCCAAGATGATTGAGACACTAAATTTGTACTTAATATGACATGTAAAAGCTTCACAATAACTTAAAGGATGTGTTATAACAACTAACAAACATTCAAAGGAAATAAATATTCATTGAAACATACCAATAAATTGTTGTGACACACTTCAAAAAGGTGCAAGTGGAGGAAATAAGTCTTTACTCATAAAATAGGCAATACAGTACAAAACTAACATGACCCAAGCACATGACCATAACCATTAAGCCCCCCTTTTACCTTTGCACAAGCAAGGTACAAATAAAAAGTTACACCCCACAAGCTCCAAAAATAGCTCATGCCAAAATTAGCCTAACTAGAAGTTTGGAAACAAATCCAATAATAGCCTTCTATAAGCCCAATTTTAACCCTCTTGCAATCAAATGCTATTTTATGACTCTAAGGGCTAAAAATAGCCTCTACATGAAAAATTCAAACTTGGTCAACCTACTTTTTGACTTCCCATTTGCAAGAATAAGGTTTTGGTTTAAATGGTTTGCAAAAGTTAAGGTAAAAGTAGTTTTGTCTTATTTGTAGAAAGGTTGATTTTGGCTTTACATGAAAAAAATATTTTTGGCATATTCTCACGCATGTGCATTGCATGGGGCTAATAATGGTTTGTTTGGTTAGACTACTTTTTGGCCTTGGTTAACAGTTCTTTGTATGGTCCTTTGTAGATATTAAGATAAATAACCCAAATTTAGCCTCCCAAGCTTGGTTTGGGCACATGCATTATTCTTTTTCACCCCTCCAAAATGCAAACAATGAAAAATATTAAAAACTATTTCAAAACCCATCCTCGTGGGTGAGTGGGAAAATTCAACTATAGTAAAATCAACACCCAGGTTACTTAGAAACCACTTAGGCAAAACAAAACCCTATAAGCATTCATTTTTAGCATTTGGTTTTTTATGTAGGTTGGCTTTGAGGATAACTCTACTGAAAGTTTAACTTGGTTGCCATTGGAAGCTTCTCAACTCACAGATCTGTGAAATTTTTAGTCCAGCTACCATGGCCTCATGTTATATGTTTTTTTTCTGGTTTCATTTCCATTAAAAGAGGTATAGAGCTCATGGTTCTTGATATTGGCCACCATTGTTCTTTGCTAGAAGGCTCTGCTTGATGTTTACAGGTAAGATTTTATTTCTATTAGCTCACTTTCTTGTGTGCACGAGATGTGTGTTGCTTACTCTATGGGGTAAACATTTTTAAAGAACTCAACAATTGTGTTATTTGTATAGCTATTTAGAGGCTTAATATAAGATCTACCTCACATATTTGTTGTGCTTTGGTGAGAGCCTTTTCTTAGTTTTTCCTTATGCTTGTATTTTGCTTATGAAAACCTTACAACTCACCCATTTGTTTTGTCTTGGACCTAGGTTGACTGCCTAAGCTCAGTGTATTAGCTTCCCTGGCTTGATGGTGTTGGCTCATGTTTCCTTATTAGACCTATTGATGAGTCTAACTAAGCATTCACTTTAATAGGTAAGACCTGGTTTCTTTTTGCTTAGTTTTTCCTTATGCTTGTAGCTGTATTTAATTAAACTAAGCTTTGCTACAGTTCACTCACACGGGTTTATTATGGAGTCAACCCAACTCGCCGTTACTTGGCTCTTTCTCCAACTTGTCCCCTACTTCCCTATTGCATAATACTCTCCCAGATTTGAGTCTCTATAATTTTATTGGCCCTTTGTTCCTCCTAATAAGGCAACTCTACCCTTCCATCCTTTTTTATAGCTAGAATCAGATACAAAGCTTGCCATGTGACGCCGACTTCTCCACAAATCCTCCTCTTGAAAAACCACAAAATTTTTTCTAATATTTTGATGTTGAAACTCAGTCCTTGATTAAGAGGGGACCACAAATAAATCCCACTGCCTTACCTTTTATTTCCACTCAGATCTCTAAAGCAGGTAGGGGAAGCACAGTTTTAGAAGGAAATTGCAAAACATTCTCAAGTAGGTTGGTATAGCCAACAATAACATCTGATGCCATTACATCCCTTGCATGTAATCTGTTAGTTGAAGAAATTTGATGAGCCAAAACCGATAATCTACTATTTAACATTACTAGTGATGCTGTCTTTGTGATCATATTAACATTACCAACATAGAAAGGAAAACCATGTTTTATATCCTTAATGTATTTTTGAACTATGGTCAGGTTGGGAGCAATAATCGGCTTTTCAAAAGACACGACTCATAGCAGAATTGCTGGAAATGCCTGTTCCTCATGTAATGAACTATAAATTACTAAGTCCACAAGATTCAATATGATGTTCTCATGTCCATCCACCCCAACATGTTGGATGCTTTCACTTGGAAATCCCAATTAATGAGTAATTTCTTGCAAAGCTATGTCATATGCACTTGAGGTTGCTTGTATTATGTGAATGGCTTTGTATCTTACTTTGTTTTAATTATTGTACTTGCTAATATCTTGTAGTGTTATCTAAAACTCATTAATGGCTTTGTTTGTGTGCAATGTTCATCAAGTTTTTCATGGATCAAATATGGTTGAGGGTGTTTTCAAAAATGGCCCAAATATTATCATCAATACCTTCTCATCCTTTTGTAAAATTTATTTTATTTGAAGATCTGAAATCTTCTTGAACTTGAAACCTAGAATTCAATTGATGGTTGTAGCTCTCCTTGTTATGCTACTTCTCTAAAAATATGCACTTCCTTACAAATGAATGGTTGTAAATCATCATTTTGTTGAAAATTATGAGAACTATTTGCTTAAGCCTATTGTAAGATTTGATCATGTGTTAACACCATTCCATTTTAAGATCAGAAATCCTTGAACTTGCACCCTTCTTTTACTTTGTGCACAATGCTTTAATTTCAAGAAATGAAATGTTGAAGTTCTTCTGATTAGATGACATGCCAAAGTTTTGTCATGACTTACATCATTGATAACACATGTTGAAATATGTATCTTGAGGCATATTTTGTATAAAAGCTGAAGTTTCTTAATGAAAACTTGTAATTTCCTTACTGAAAAGATGTTAAAATTTGTCTTCTGATTTACATATTTGGTATGGAAAATTGATGGAAAACCGACAATTCATTTTTTAGATTTGACATTTGATAATTGTAAGACCCCCCTCAGTCATTTTGCACCTTTAGATTTCCCATATAGTTAGTGCTTCTTACCCCATTTGATATGATAATATGATTGTGGGTATTTGAAGCTATTGCACATCTATATTTCTCTTCCAGTATTTCATTCATGGCTACCACATAAGGCATTAATCATAAATATTAAAGATGCTATTCAAACATTTTCTGCTGTTATTTCATTTTTGAAGTCCATTTTTTTGATGTTTAGTATATGAATCTTCTACTTTCATGACATGTCTTGAGAACTTATTATTGATGTTCCAAATACAAACCTTGCACTCATTCTCTAGTTGATGGAATGAAATATGTTTATTCCTTAATGCTAAGCTTATAAATTGAAATTTTGAGCTTATGTTGAAAGCTTGATGAAAAGTATAAAAGTCCACTAAATGAAAATCTCACTTTTAGATCTATTTTTATTGGCTACAGAAAAGAAATTTTGAATGATGCATTTAACCTATTCGAATGCATGACTATGTGACAAAATTAATTAATTCAGTACAAATCTTTCTGAAGTCTGAAACTCATACAGTTATTGAAAATGTATCTTACTCTTTCCTTTAATATAGTGTTTTCCTTGAAAATTCTGAGATAAACTTCCATAAGAAGAGCTCTTGTAGTTGTAAAACCTGTAGCCTATCCTTTGTATCACATGAATTTACATCTAAGGCTTGATTTGAATGACATGTAACTCTATCTGTACACTGGCATTTATTGGAATCTTCTGTGGGTTCAAATATTAATTGTAGATGGCTAGGTTTGGTAATTATTTTTCATTGACCATGTTTATTTTTTGTAGTTCTTATATTTGCATCATCTCAGACATGAATAGATTATGAACAATGGACATTTAAAACCTGTACCTACACATTAAGAGGAAAAATTAGGAAATATGGTGAAGGCCATAGGCCTCTCTTTTCTTTGATTCTTATCTTGACTTATTATCCATGATGCAACTCTGTAAATTTTCTTAGATGCTTCAAATGATGATAATATTTTATATTACTTAGTATGCTATTTATTTCATCATGTTTGAAGTTAGGGTAGTATGCTGATTATGATCATTTTGCTTCTGACTCCATGTCATGCATTTTGCACTTTATGATTTATTTATACATATGAAAGAAATTTCATAAATCTAAAGCCACATAGTATATGAGAGTGAAGACAACCTCAGGCTCTAACAATATTTAAATCTCTATTTTTCAGGTGCTCTGGTACTGGAAGGAAGGAGGACAAGAAATGAGGCAGCTGTAACAAAGGAGCGGTGAGTGAAGGAAATCCACCTCTTTCCAGGTGATAATGGGTTTTCTTCCTTTCTCTTGTATTTGTAGTTTCATATATATGCACGTTCCTTTGTATGTGCATGATAAGTCATATCCAATGGCTTGTGTGGGATCATTGCACACTTTACTTATGAATAAATGAAATCTACTTAATGTGATGAGCTATTCATGTCTCTTTTCATTTTTCCTCAGTAATATGATATGGAATGAACCCATGCAAATCAACAAACTAAAGAAAATTTCACTCTATAATAAGGAATAAAATGAATTAATTGTACCTTCCTTGGTGATCCCAAACACAAGTAAACACAACTGATGCAAAATATATTTAATCTGAACTATGTAAATCAACAACTCAATCTGATGCTTCAAAATGTAATTTTTGGTATATGTCATCCTTCCCATCTTCATCAAAGCCTTGAAACAATCTTGAGTGGCTCCTATATGGTTTTTCTAAAGAAAAAATATCAGAGGGGATATATATGTGAGGCATTGCATCATGGAATATCACTAACCAACAATGAAAATTTTGTACCCCCTTCTGATGATTGACCAAAAAATGGTTGAAACTAAACAAAAATGAAAATTTTGTACCACCCTCTGATGATTGACCAAAAATGGTCGGCAATGCCTAACACGTGAATGTTGTAAAGAGCCATAAAACAAAATTCCATGAAGGAATTGCATCCACATACAACAAATCTTCATCTGGGAATTCAAAATGAAGTGGCTCTGATCTCGACAGTGGTGTTGTAAACATTTGATCTATGAGAGATTTCCTTTTTATCACTTTTTGATTGACAAATTTGATATCGAACTCATTGAGGAGAATGACCTAGCTAGAAATTCAGCCAGTTAAAACATGTTTTAACAATAGAGACTTAAGACTATCTACTTTAGAAATGGGTTTAGTTGTATGATTGAGAAAGTAGTTACCCAACTTGTGAAACGTGAATGCTCCTGCTAAACATACTTTTTCAACATGTGAATATTTGAGTTCATGATCAATAAATGTTCTATTGAGATAATAAACATCTTGATCTTGTCCTTTTTCATTATGTTGTGCAAGCAATGCCCCTATGACATGTTCTGTAGCTAATGTATAAAGGAGCACAAGCTTATCCTAAATAGGTGACATTAGTACCAATAAAGACGATAGATATTATTTCCACTTGGTCAAAGAATCTTGACATTTTGGGGTCCATTTAAACTATACATCTTTCCTGAGTAGCTGATTAAAATAATGACATTTATATGATAATTGAGATATGAAGCACCGAATAAACTAGATATTTCCCTAGAGAACTCATAGTTGACATGGATTCTGTGAGGAAGGAATCTCCATGATTTCTTTGAATTTATCAAGGTAAAATTCTATTTCCCTCCTTAAGACTATGAATTCCAAGAAATTTCCTAAAGTAACACCAAATACACATTGCTTAGGATTAAGGTATACCTTATACTACCACAATCATTTAAATATGTGTTACAAGATGGATAGATGATCTACTCTAGTTTTTGATTCAGCAAGGATGTCATCAACATAGTCTTCCATGATGTCATGAATCAAATCATGGAAGATGAAAATCATTGCGTGTTGATAGGTTTCCCCTGTATTCTTAAGGCCAAAAGGCATGACCTTGTAACAAAACTTACCCCAGGGTGTTGTGAAGGCTATCTTATGTTAGTCTACTTCTGTAATTTTAATCTGATTATATCACAAAAATACATCCCTTATAGATAAAATTTCATGGTCAGCTGTAGAGTCTATGATCATGTTAATATTAGGTAAAGGAAAATCATCCTTCGGACAAGCCTTATTGATATCTCAGAAGTCAGTACAAATCTAGATTTCGGGTGTCTTTTTAGCAATGGGTACCATGTTAGATATCCATTTAGAATAGTCAATTGATCTGATAGAGCCAACTTCTAGAAGTTTTTGAAGTTCTTCCTTAACCAATAATGCCAATTTAGGGTACATTTTCTCAAGATTTTGTTTGACTAGTTTTGCTTCTGAACGAACCACAAGATTGTGCACTATAAGTGAGGGATATAGACCTAGAATGTATTTATATGACCATGCAAAGACATCCTAAAACTCAATTAGCAGTGCCATGAATGATTTTATATCTGATTCTAATAAGCTTGCACCAAGTTGTAATAGTTTATGATTCTCATCAATGCCAATGTTGATTGTGATGCTCTCTTTTACCAAGATTTTGGATATATTTGTTTCTTGAAAAGATAATTTAGTTTGATGGAGATCATCTGATCAATCTGGAAGTGAGTCTCCTCTCTCTGGTGTCTTGGAAATGTTTTCATTAGAAGATGCATCCTTTTCCTTTTTCTTATTTTTTTTCTCTTTTTCCTTTTTGCTTCTCAAAAAACGCCTCAGTAAGGTTTTCACTATGTGAGATTGTATTTTTATTTTTATTTTTATTAATTTTTACACTGGTGGACTGGATTACTTGAGTTTCTCTTCAAAATAAGTTGTAGCGTCAAGGTTTATATTAAAAACCTTTTTGTGATCTGATAGGGGAATAGGGTCCCGAAAAAATATTCGATGGCTTCATTGTTCTAAAAGAGGTCCATATATATGTGATTTTTCTGGTCTTGATGGATAAAACTAGGATAAACAATGTCAAGGGGGTGAATGGAAATATTTTAAATGAAAATATTGGTTTTGGCTAGGTCATCGTAGAGGCTATGGGGGGAAACGGTCTCAACGACGGAGTCCGAGTCCTCCCCACTAGTCGTTATATCAAATATTAGCATTTTTTTCACAAAGATTTCAAAATAAAAACCATGACAATATACATTTTCTTCATATAGCACGGGTTTAAGATGACCTTCTTCTTGTGCACTAAGTCCTTTACCTTTCCATTGCACGTTTTTCATCATTTTATGATCCTTATTGTAGTCGAAAGATTTATAACAATTATGAATTCAATCCTCGTATAACCCAGAGCTAAAAGAACCTTGAATTTTTTCATCCTCTAAGTATCCATACCTTTTCCATAGAGTATTGCCAAAGTGGTAGACATGATATTTTTTGAGATGGGGAGCGTTAGGTCTTCTGTAGCTGTAAGGAGATAATGACATCTTACCAACATGAAAAGCATTTTCAAAACCATATTCACCCATACCATTATGATATATTTTTAGTTTAGGTGGAGGATTGGACATAGAAGGTTGTGATTAGAAGAGTGTATTAGGATCTATGTGGTTTTCAAAATTGACAGGGATGACATGAGGTGTAGCTGATTTGTCAGTGGAAGGGTAGTAGTTTGCATGGTTATACTTTTCCTCCAAGAGCTTGCAATATTCGAATGGTTTGACATTTGTTAGTAAGGTAAAATCTTTGTCATTATGTGGGAATTTGATACATTGGTGGAAGGTGGAAGGCATTTAGTGCATGACATGTATCTGTGGCTGACCTAAAAGGATATTTGTATGAATTCTCAACATCGAAAACATGACAAAGAGTGTCTAGGATTAGCAAAACAACTTGTATAGGTAAGGTGATGGCTCAAGAAGATTGTTGTTTATTTTTGTCATAACCACTAATAGTTATAACATTAGCTCCTAAAATCTCTTCGGTATGACCAAGGTATCTCAACATATTCATAGAGAAGATATTTAAGTCAGCTCCATTTTTAATTAAGGCTCTTTTAATATTATGATTATTATTGTAAGCTTAAATGTACAAAGAGTTGTTGTTTTGAAGGTTAGGGTTTAAGAGGTCCTGGGACCGAATGACAATATAAGACTACTTGGTGAAAGATTGGAAATGAGTACTTGAAATTACTATGTATTTATGTCCTTAGGAACACATGCTTCGTGAAGAGCACAAATAAGGATATCTTAAAGTTTGGGTGAAGTTTTTAATAACTCCACAAGTGAGATATGCACGATCATCATCTCTAACTTCCTTACAAGGTCATAAGCATCAGATGTGGAAGCTTTAACACTGGATGTTGGTTTTGGATTAGTTGTAGCTGTAGGATTGGTGGACACTTGAGGTGTGGATGAGGTGTATGGTTGCTTAGATATGGGCACCCAAATCTTCTTTTTTTGTGTGGCCACTACCTAGTTAGGATCTTGGAACTTGATGGTGGCAATGAAATTAGGTATTTCCTCTATGAATGAAATGATTAAATTAAATTCAATGTTGTTTAAGGACTGGCCCTTTTCAGGAGCTTTACCATTCATACCATGATTGGGAAAAGTATTTGAAAACAACTTTAAATTTTTGTTGGGCATTTTATTAGGTGATGGATTTTCAATTTCAATGCCACCACTATCGATGAGATATTTAATATAATGACAAAGTCACATGCAATGATTTGTAGTGTGGTCATCAATGCAATGAAAATTAAAATACTCACCGACTTTATACCAAGATGGTTTTCATTTCCCTTCTTTGAAAGGTCTTGTGATGGGGTAAGTAACCATGTTGGCACTTTCTAGTTGATGTAGGACACTTAAAATAATTTCTCCCAAAGGCGTGAATTATCATCGTTTATAATCTTGGGGAGTATGTTCTTTGCTTTGAAAAACAATGGTTTGTTTTGATTTAGATGGTTTTGTTTGATGGTTCTCAATGTTGTGTATATTACAATTATTAGCTACACCATCATTAAAAAATTTATGGTTTTGATTAATAAATTAGGATTTTTCTTGAGAATGATTATTATTGTTGTTTATTTGGTCCTTAGAAGAAGTTTTGATTAGCCCCTTTGCGATGAGGGATTGTTCAATTTGGATCCCCTTCTTAATGACCTCCTCAAAATTAGTGAGACAATGCATCTTCATTTGAAAAGACGACTTGTTATTAAGGTTAGGAATAATAAAGTATGGGAATAGACTCATGATTCCTCACCATCATTGTAAGAATTAGGTGAAGGTTTCATTTATTCTTTGTTTGGTGTTATAAAGGTCCATCATAGTAATCTCAGAGTATGTTGGGCCCCAGAATATTGTCTAAGGATGAGAAGGCGCGTGGGCAGAAGGCACACATGGAAGGGTTCTAACAAGGTTTTCCAGAACACATGGCACACACACACAAGGTAGGGCAGGTTTTGGACTTAGCTACATTTAATGTCCTAGGTAGCACACGAGAAAAGCATGACCCTTGTGGATAAGGTGCCATCCTGGTGAATGTGGGATCAAAAAGGGAATATTCTAGGCATGCAATGGAAGGTTCTAGAAGACATCATTACAAAGAGTGAAGAGCTCATATCTGAGAAGGCATGCTCCCATGGAGAACCACTTCGATACTTGGCAATTGAACTATAACTTCATAAAGGCTATAAATGCAAGCGCTCGATAGAAGAAATTAGTGTGCGTGTGTGGAAGAGAGAGTTAAGGGGAGGAGAAGGGTAGAAGAGAGGTGAAGCTCTACATAAATATAATGGTGGGTTCTAAAGGTTAGGGATTAGGTGAATATAGGAATCATGGGACATTTAGAGGGATGGGTCTGCAATCATTTTTGTAATGTGATGAACATAGTATAATTCTGATGCATGACTTAGCTCTACATGGTTATAAGAGGATCTGTTATGACCTCAAGGGATTGTAATGTGGATTATTGAACCTGTTAATATGAATATAAGGCTCTATTATGAATCATATATGTGTTCAAAAGTATATTACTTATGCATTTCCTTTCTGTATGAACCATTCCCATGTGCTGCTTGTTATTTCTCTTTTCTGGATGCAATGAAATAACAACTCATTCTAGGTTCTTATAATGTTATATAACTCTTCTTTGTCCTTTTGCATTTGATTATCTATTAGAAGATGATGCATTCTCACAAGACTCACATAAAGGAGAGACTTGGTGCCCGCACATGCCTCGGGTGAGTGCCTAGCGCCTGTTGGGTGTTAGGCCGATGAGCATAGGATTAGACTATTGGTCTAAGGGTATAAAATATGACTACATCTCGGTTCCATTACTGGGACCTCTTTTCGAAGTTGTGAGAAATGACATGCATATTTTCCCCTGTGATGTGTGATGATAGAGAGTCTGACCTTGGAAAGTGTTGAAGGATGGTTCAAGAGCATGGAGGATGAGTTTACTAAAAAATTTAGCACTAGACCTGAGTTCGATGCACGTAGATGGGTAGAAGAGAACTCGTAGCATGAGTTATATGAGACGTTATTTTGTTGTTTCCCTATAGAACTATATGAATGGATTTCAGCATATGCATCCAAATTAAGCTGGTACTATAGATCACATGTAAGGATAGAGGATGACTATCAGAGGTTACAAGATGTAGATTTGACTTGGACGCATGTTGTTGATGACTGGTTGAAGAGAGTGCTAACTAGTTATACTCTTGAATACACCATTTCTACGTATTCTTTCCCAGAAGTTGCTGAGTTTGAGTTTCCAAGGGAACCCAGAGGATCATTTTTGGGTGTTATTCTTTTGGCTATGAAGATCTTGGTCATTACATTGAGTTTAAAGGCATTCCCCATGACAAACTAAGCTTCTCTAAGTGTTGGGAGAGGAAGCTAGGGACATTACAGCTGAAAAGGAAAGGGAGGAGAGATGACTCAAGTATAGTGAAGCTCATGAAAGGGAGATTATTAGACAACATGAGGTTACAAGTGTGATGGATCTATAGAGGTAGACATTGTGGGAAGGAATTGAGGTTTATGCAGAGGATGTGGAACTTGAGTAGTCTATGCTACCCCATCTTGGCAAGCACGTGAAAGATGCCCCTTCAACTTCTGATGAGAGTTCGTTACATGGAGAAAGGAGATCCATCGACATGTATCTGAACCTAACTGGGTGACTAACCCTTGGTGCTTGGTTTTCCAGATCAAGGGAGAAGTATTGTTAACATAGTTGGTATGAATGGGAGTAACTGATTTGCACCTAGGAGATATAATTTATCATTTGGAACATCTTTGGCTGCATAATCCATTCATGTATTTGGAGGAATATTTGGATAAGGTGTAAGTGAACAAGGTTTATCAATCGCATCTGGGAGTGGCACGAGACATACAACCGATAGTGGGAAAATATCACAAACCATTGGAGCACAGTTCAGTGGGATGTTAGGAACACTAGGCATGACCACTTTAGGTCCTTTTTTGACTGCAGGAGGTGGATCTGGTGGGTCAGGAGAAATAGGACTTGGTGGAGGAGGAAACACTGGAGGGAACCAAGGCTTTGGATCAGGAGGACAGGGACCCCAGCCACCTCCCTAAGTGTTTTTTGAGATGTCTTTGCACTTAACAGACTATAGGTGTATTGAAGACACTATAGAGCATGTGCACAAGTGTGAATTACTATAACGCATGAAAGGGATAACTACCTTGGAGCAGAAGGTGAGTTAGTTTGTAACAACATTGCAAGGACGTGCGTATAGTTGGTATAGGAAGTATGACCCCCATTAGACGGTGGTAGACTACACTGCATTGAAGAATGCCTTCCTAACTGAGTTCCATATCCCTGAGTTTGAGCAGAAGAGAATCAACGCTTTGAAGGAGATCCAATAGGGAATGACAGAGCGTGTGCGGGAGTATGACACACGTTTCAAGAATCTCTTGTCTAAACTATCCTATGACATTCATCCTTCTCAACATTCTCAATGGTTTTTTGGAGGATTGCTAACATCACTTAGAAGGCTTCTGTCACACAAGACTTTCACAGACCCGCGCGAGGCATTGGAAGCTACCATATGTGCTGAAGATGTTGGGAGAGTTGATACTGGTGTTAGTCCTTTTTTGGAAGCTCAAATTGCTGCAATGGCTAAGCAGTTGGAGAAGCTGTCTGCAAACTTAGCACATGAGACTCGTAGTGGGCTTTGGTGTACAGACTACGAAATGAAAGGGCATAAAAAGGATAGTTTCCCTCGGAAGTCGGTACAGGTTATGGAGGTAGACTGTGAGATATGCCATGGGGATCATGATGCAAGTAGGTGTCCTCTGGTACAGCGTGCAATTTGCAAGAATGTTTCTTGCTATTGTAAGATTTGTACCTCTATTACCCATGATACCAAGGATTACAGACTGATTGATTAGATCCATGATGCTATTGATCTTGGTGTGCACTAGACTATCCTTGTAAGCAGATCCAAGGATGATGACCATTGTTATGAAGGGTGCGCAGATAGAGGAGCATGGGGAAGAGGTTTTTCATGGAGGATTTCATGGTTGTAGTAATTGCGGCGGAGGACGAAGTGAATTCACACGAGGAACCTATTATAACCATGGATCTACAAAGCATTACAAACATGAGTGTCATAATCTATTATAATGCTCATGGTGCGGAAAGAAGCACAAGTACAAAGAGTGTCCAGAGCTTTATGAGCTTATAAACCAGTAACATTAGAAGGACAAAGGCACTGGAATGGTGAGCATATAAAAGGTTGATTCATAGTGGATGCCATGAGTGGCGTGTGAGTCAGGGATAGAACCTATACTGGTGATGATGTGAGTAAAGGTCGCACACACCAGGGAGATGCCAAGGCAAAGGAAACTAGTTTCAAGAGAGGAAGTGGTACATGGAAAGTACATAGACCCCGCTCATTAGAAGGAGGTGTATCAAGAGACTATGGATGTGATTCAAAGTTTGCAAGGGGAGATCCAATGTCTCAAGGATAAATCAAAGAAATTGGAGCAAAGGAAGAATACCAAGGTCCCAAAGGATAACTTAAATGAGGTAAAGGGAGTATGCAGGATGTTAAGGCAAGAGAATATTATTCCCTCACTAGGAGAATGGATGAGAGAGAAGGTACTACGCATTAGAGTAAAGTGCGAAAGGAAGGTCTTTCACGTAAACCTTCCTCCTCACAGCCTTGACTATGATAAGGAAATTACTTTGAATGTGGTTGTTGATGGATAGCTTCTGAGTAATATCCTCATCGACACAGGAGTAGAGGTCAATGTTCTTACCTTAGATGTATGGCATCAGATGGGAAGGATCGCATTACAACCATCTTTGAATGTTCTGTATATGGGAAAAAAGACTAAGGCAATGCCCATTGGAGTTTTGAAATTATCACCATTCAAGGGGCCAAGTTCACTAGAGACTTTGAAGTCTTGGCACTTTCCAAGGAAGACAACTTTCCAGCATTGCTTGGGCGCCCATGGTATTACAAGAATAATGCTGACCTGTGGTTTACCAAAGGGTATATCAACTTTGAAAACAAGGAAGAAAGGGTGATCATTCCTTTGATAGATGGGAAGTCCACTCCCTCTACCGATCCCTTGGGAGAAGAATTCCTTGATAGAATCTATGTGCATTCCATCAGAGATCCTGAGATAATTCATCCCATGGAGGGAGTCATCTAGTTTGAAGATGCTCAATCCTTGAGAGATACCACTAGTGTGGCATGCGATAATTGGGTGCATGTGACCTATGAGTTGATTGAGTGACAATTGAGAGGATCTGTAACAAGGGTAGCAAAGGTGCATTTAGTCAAATGCCTAAGAGGGAAGAAGGTGCCAAGTTACTCTAGAAGAGCATACCCTAAAATTTTATCACAGGAAATGGAAGCTCAGTGGAAGAATGAGGATGAGAGAATAGGAATGCTCAATTATAACCTACTTGAAATTGCATCGCACTGGTGGGATACACATTGAGAGAACCTCCTAGGGTGGCATGAGGTAAGAATCACATTTTCTGTAAGGTTCTCTAGTAACAATACGCCCACGGTCATACAAGACTACCATAGTAAAGAGACCACCTCAATTCATATCCAAGTGTGTGAGAAGGCTTGAATGGGAAGCACAGAAGCGTTACCACATTCATTATGGGTGCATAGGTTTTATTCCACCTTACAAGGCTATGCGTGCATTTGGTATGTTCATTCAGAGATGCTTTGTCAAACAGGTAATTGGCAGGAGTTGGCAGCTGATCTCATTCAAGATTTCATGTATAGGAGTACCAAGCCATCTGTAGATAAGGTGTTGTAGGTGATCAAGTGCTTTATGATGGGATATAGTGCTGTGGCAGAGGATAGGATACTAGAGTTGCTAGGTGAGGCTTATTTAGAGATGCACCTCAATGAAGAAGAATCAGAGGAAGTACAACTTAAGCGTGCGTGTATGGAAAAAGAAAAAGGAAAAATGGTCTATGTAATAGACAAAGAAGAGATGAAGAACTTAGATGTTAACCATTCAGAGGGTATGTGTGTAGTCATAGACAACGCTGATGAATGAGAACACACCTACCATGAGCCCTTGAAAATAAATAAGGTTAACATTGGGATGAAGGTAGAACCTAAGGAAGCTATCATCAGTGACTATTAGTCAAAAAAGGAGGCTTCAAAAATCATTGATCTGTTGTGCAAGTTCCAATATTTTTTCCCTCGTGGGTATTATCGACACTAAAATTTTCCTCCATAATTTCTATTTCATTAATGTATGTATTAGGAATAGGATGTTGTTAAGTATAATTAGTAGTAGCGTCTGATAGAAGATAACGGTGCCGTCAGTACGGTGTCGCCAATAATGTGGAGTACGGTAACAGTCAAAGTACAATAGGAATGTTGTAAAAAGTAAATATTTGTCGTAAGTGGTCCGGTAATGTTAAAATGTCAAAGTTTGGGTAATTAGAGAAGTAGGGTCTACATGATTAGGAATTAGAAATATTATATTGGTAATAAGGACAAGGAGTGAGGTCATAAATATTTTGTGTATTTTATTTGTAAAAAGTCTAAAAATGTGGAACCCATGTAAAATGATAAGGTTTATCTTATCTTAAGAGATAAGCTTACATGTACAGATAAGAGTTAAGGTATGGAATATGATTCGTCAGAGTGGATTTCTTATCCTATCTTAGAGATAGGATGGATAAGCCTGGAAGTTCTATAAATAGAGAGGCCACCCCCCTCATTTAGCATAGAAAGAAGTAATGAGAAATATTGTGGGAAGTGTGCAAAGGAACCCATCAGTTAAAGGTGTGTTGAAGAAGCCATCAAGAGGTGTAATTGTAAAGTTTCTCCAATAGTCTTGTTGAAGTACCTCATGGGTGAGATTGTAACAATTTCATGTTAATATTATAATTTACTTTGATATTTCAGATCTGTCATCATTCCGTCTTATCATAGTCGATGGTATTCTTGTGTTCGGTTGTTGTTTTGTTTCCAGATTACATCCACCAAACTAAAGGCTGTGCATTAGTAAATAATCATAGCACGAGGAGTTCCCGGTGAAGAATTATCATAGTGCCGGATTGGTGTTGACATTTTAGTTCCGTTTCCGGGACCATTCCTCGTTGGTGGATTTTCTGGAGAGATATTCCCACTTAGTCAAAAATCAATTGGAGGGTAACCTTGTTTTTACTGTGCATAGTAGTTACCACGGTAAAGTCATTTTTACCGTGAATAGTAGTTACCATGATAAAGTCATTTTTGCTGTGAATAGTATTTATCACAGTAAAGTCACTTTTTACCGTGAATAGTATTTACCGCAGTAACTTCACTTTTTACCATGAATAGTGTTTACCATAGTAAAATCAGTTTTCACCACAGTAAGTCAAGTTTTACCATAGTTTACCGTGGTCATTTCTATAGTAATTCCAATTATTTGTGCACATAAGTCTTGTTGATTGTACTTGTGGGTTGGTATTTCACAGTGGTTACTTTTGAAAATGAGAAAGATTCCTGTTTTTTCAGCTCAATCTAATGAAGATGCTTCTTCTTTCATTCAAGAGTTTAAGCGATATTGTCTTTGTAATGGCCTTATAAGATTGAATGACAATTGAGGGGATCTGTAACAAGGGTAACAAAGGTGCAGACCTCATGATCGAGATCACAAAGCTATCCCAAGGAGAGAAGGAGAAGATAAGGGATTTAGTCAAATGCCCAGATCTGGAAGGAAGGACTAGCGGATGGGTTGATGAATGGTGTGGATAATCTCCTCTGTAAGCACTTCATTCTTGGGATGAAGCCAGAGATCAGACAACGAGTGAAGTATGACCGCCCAGCTACCATTGAACAAGCAAAGGAGATTGCAAGAAGGCAAGAAGAAAGCATGGAAGAGGAGCCCAAAGAAATTGTTGTTAAAGTAGAGCCTACACTAACACCTTTGGTCCAGAATGCACAACCACTCCCGGTGAGCACAAATATTTCTCCTAGTACATCTACTGAGTATGAAGATCTGCTCAAAAAAGATGGGTCAGTTAACTATTAATCTTCTTCAAGGAAAGGAATTTAGTTCTCAGGGAGGAGATAGAGGTCCAAAAAGAAATATTTCTGAAGTTGTTTGTTATGGTTGTTAATAAAAAGGGTCATTATAAGTATAATTGTCTAGATAGGGCTTCTACATCTGGTACAAGAGATAATGATAAAGGAAAAGCACCTGTGAATTCTCTTGATGTAGTAGATAAGAGTAGAAATAATGAAGTAGATGTGTTTGTAAAAAAAAAAAAGAAAGAAAAAGATAATCAAGATGGAACTGATCCTAAGAAGATGAAAGGAGAAATTAGTGAGAAACATAGGAGAAGAAAGTTGGGTTTGCAGGATTTTCTGATTTTACAGGGGCAAGGACCATACTCCATCTTGGAAGATCTGTCCAAAAGGCCTGCAAATATTACATATGGTCAACTCTTGGCTATGTCTTCTGAGAAGAGGCGGGAGTTGCGAGGTGGACTCAATGCTCGAAGAAGGAGGTTGAGGTCCCTGTTTTGGAGGCAGAGGCAGATCCCTATGCTCCACAAGCTGAGGTATTATGTAATGGTATTTCAATTCATGATGTCTTAGTTGATGGAGGTGCTGCAGTTAATGTAATGACCGAGTCTGTAATGAATATGTTGGTTTAAAAATTGATCGCCCTTCAACACTTATGTTAAGGTCATTAAATAAGGGAAAAACTAAACCAGAAGGTGTAGTTTCAAATGTGGCAATATCTGTTATGGGTGTTGTATGTGTGGTAGACTTTCAGGTGATGAAAAATGGTACTGTTGTGTACCCAATGCTGCTGGGAAGACCATGGCTAAGGAGAGTTCATGCAAGAAACTACTGGAATGAAGGTTTCATGACACTTGGACATGGTAGAGAGAGGGTGAAGATAAACGTGATCCCATCCGACATCATAAAGCAGAACCTGTGGATTCAAGTGATGAAACTGATGATTGGACATCCTCTGATTACTCTAGTACCAGTGAAGTGGACACTGAAGATGAAGAAAGCGAGGTGGATGTTTCAGTCATGGATATCCTTCCAGTCACACCAACTCATGACCCCATAAAATTATCTGAAGAAGAAGTTGATGATCGTCTCCAAACAAATAAAGATTGGTGATGCTGTGATGGAGAGTGAGAAGGAATCCTACCTCCAGCTCTTTCGAAGGTACATACACCTATTCAATTTTGATTACAAGGAACTCCGTCAAGTAAGTTGGGTCGAACATTGTATTGAGCTGGTAGATGGTGCTAAGCCCATAAAGTAAATGCCATATAGAATGAATCCTAATTTTTCCAAGACTGTAAAAGAAGAAATAGATAAGTTGCTTGATGCAGGATTCATATTTGCTGTGGAGAATTCAGAATGGTTTCTCCCATTGTGATTTCAATAAAAAAGAATGGGAAGCTATGCATTTGTGTTGAGTACAGGAAGCTCAATAAGGCAACAAAGAAGGATCATTACCCTCTTCCATTTTCAGATCAGATCTTGGACAAAGTAGCTGGCCAGGAGTGCTATAGTTTTATTGATGGATATAGCGGCTACAACCAAGTTCATATAGCAGAGAAAGATCAACTGAATACCATGTTCACCACTCCTTGGGGAACGTTTGCTTATAGAGTTATGCCTTTTGGGTTGTGTAATGCTCCAGCAACATTCTAGGGTTTGATGAATAGGGTGTTCGAACCCTACATTGGGACCTTCATCAGAGTATTTCTGGATGATTTTTGCATCTATGGGAGCAAGTTGGACCACTTGCACAAGATGGAGACAACATTTCAAAGGTTAGATGAAGCACAAGCCTCACTAAACCCTACAAAGTGTGTCTTTGGATGTTCTAAAGGTGTTTTGTTAGGGCATGTTGTATTCAGAGATGGTATTGGTACTGATCCTGATAAAGTTTCAAAAATCAAAGATTTACCATTTCCTATGAATAGAAGTAAGTTGAGATCATTTTTAGGCCATGTGGGTTACTATAGAAGGTTCATCAAGAATTTCTCAAAGATTACACAGCCACTAACCCAGTTCTTGAAGAAGGATGTTACTTATGAACCAGGAAATAAGGCGTATGAAGCTTTTGGACAACTGAAGGAAGCCCTAGTGTCTTCACCTGTTTTGAAGAATCCAGATTGGAGCAAGCCATTCATTGTGTACACTGATGCCTCAGATGCAGCACTAGGAAGTACTTTGAGCCAAAAGGATGAAAATGGGAATGAACATCTAATTTACTTTGGGAGCAGACAAATGAGTAGTGCTGAGGTAAACTATACTGTAACTGAAAAAGAGGCTCTGACTATCATTTTTGCTGTAAAGAAGTTTAGAAATTACTTGCTAGGGCAGAAATTTATAGTTGTAACAGATCATCAGGCTCTAAAATATATTGTCAATAAGCCTAACCCATCAGGGAGGATAGCAAGATGGATAATTTTGCTACAAGAATTTGAATTTGATATTATAGATAGGCCAGGAAAGAAGCATGTCAATGCAGATGCACTCTCTCGAGCCTATGATGGTTTAGGATCATCTTGTGATGATGATGATTTTCCCGATGCAGGATTATTCTCTCTTGACACAATCCCTAGTGAATACATAGATATTTGGAATTATCTGAATGAATTAAAGTTTCTTGATGGTGCCAATGCAAAGACTAAGAGAAAGATTACTCAAGCTAGTCGTCCATATTCTATTCTGCATGGAGTATTATTTCGAATAGGACCTGATGGGACAATACAAGAGGGCAGTTGGACGTGATCAAGGGAAGGAATTGCTAGAAGAATTCCACAATGGTACATGTGGAGGGAACTTCTCTGGACAACTTACAGCAAGAAGGATCTTGGATACAGGTTATCATTGGCCCACTATTTTTAAAGATTGTTATAATTATTTGTAAGACATGTGATATTTGTCAAAACACATGGTAACCATAAGACTTCATCAGCTCCATTATGTCCTATTCTTCCACTTGGTCCCTTTGAAAAGTGGGGAATAGACATTGTAGGTCCACTTCCAACTACATCACCGCCAAAATAAGTATATTGTAGTTGCCACAGATTATTTAACCAAGTGGGCTGAAGCTAGGCCATTGAAGACAACTTCTATGGATGAAGTGGCAAGGTTCATATATGAACGTATTGTCACCAGATTTGGTTGTCCATTAGAAATTTGTAATAGATCAAGGAAGCCACTTCATTAATGAGGTGGTAGAAGCCCTAGTCAATAAGTTTTCTATTAAGCACAGGAAGGCAACAACATACAAGCCAAGCACAAATGGACAGGTGGAACGAACAAATTTTGTGCTGTGTCAAATTCTAGCAAAAGATGCAGCCTTGCAGGTACATAAATGGGATAAAAGGATTCATGCAGCATTGTGGGCATATAGGGGAAACATCAAAGTCAGCAACAAGATACTCCCCATTTCAGTTGGCCTATGGCATTGATCCAGTTCTTCCTATTGAGTTTGATATTCCCACTGTGAGAGTTATGAAAAATGAAAGGATGGATGAAAGTGATTGAGTAAAAGAAAGGTTGGTACATCTTCATTTGCTAGAGGAAATGAGGGAAATAGCAAAGGATACAAGCCATAAGAAGAAAATGAAGCAGAAGGAATACTTTGATCAAAAGATCTAGTGGTCTCCATTTCATGTGAATGACTTGGTCCTAGTATATGATTCCAGATACAAAAAAAGAAGACAGAGAAAATTTCTTCCAAAATGGATGGGGCCCTACAAAATAGCAGCTATGCATGAAAATGGTACGTACCGACTGGAGGAATTGGATGGCACTCCCATTACGAATTGGGTCAACCATGACAAGTTGAAGATTTTCCAAGCACCAATAATAGTCTACTCCGAGGACGGAGTAGAAGCTATGGAAGGGGGAAGATGTCGACACTAAAATTTTCTTCCATAATTTCTATTTCATTAATGTATGTATTAGGAATAGGATGTTGTTAAGTATAATTAGTAGTAGCATCTGATAGAAGATAACGGCGCCATCAGTACGGTGTCGCCAATAATGTGGAGTACGGTAACAGTCAAAGTATAATAGGAATGTTGTAAAAAGTAAATATTTGTCGTAAGTGGTCCGGTAATGTTAAAATGTCAAAGTTTGGGTAATTAGAGAAGTAGGGTCTACATTATTAGGAATTAGAAATATTATATTGGTAATAAGGACAAGGAGTGAGGTCATAAATATTTTGTGTATTTTATTTGTAAAAAGTCTAAAAATGTGGAACCCATGTAAAATGATAAGGTTTATCTTATCTTAAGAGATAAACTTACATGTATAGATAAGAGTTAAGGGTATGGAATATGATTCGTCAGAGTGGATTTCTTATCCTATCTTAGAGATAGGATGGATAAGCCTGGAAGTTCTATAAATAGAGAGGCCACACCCCTCATTTAGCATAGAAAGAAGTAGTGAGAAATATTGTAGGAAGTGTGTAAAGGAATCCATCAGTTAAAGGTGTGTTGAAGAAGCCATCAAGAGGTGTAATTGTAAAGTTTCTCCAATAGTCTTGTTGAAGTACCTCATGGGTGAGATTGTAACAATTTCATGTTAATATTATAATTTACTTTGATATTTCAGATCTGTCATCATTCCGTCTTATCATAGTCGATGGTATTCTTGTGTTCGGTTGTTGTTTTGTTTCCAGATTACATCCACCAAACTAAAGGCTGTGCATTAGTAAATAATCATAGCACGAGGAGTTCCCGGTGAAGAATTATCATAGTGCCGGATTGGTGATGACAGTACCATGAACTCAAAGGCACTCACCATTCCTTGGGGGAGATGAGGATCAAGTTGAAGGAAGGTGCATGCCCGATTTAGAAGAGGCTTTATCGGATGAATCTAAATTTATGGGTACGAGTTACGGAAGAAATAGACAAAATGATAGCATCTTGTATCATTGAGGTAGTGGAAGAATCAAAATGGATAAGCCCAATGGTCATCAGTATAAAGAAGGATGGAAGGATAAGAATCTTTGTTGACTATAGGGATCTAAATGTAGTATTTACAATCGATCATTTTCCAACCCCCTTTACTAAAGAAAATTTTGAGGGAGTAGTTGAGCGTGAAGTCTACTCTTTCACAGATGGGTTCTCAGGGTATCACCAAGTCAGGATAGTAAAGGAAGAATAGAGAAAGACAACTTTCACCATTGAATGGGGAAGTTTTTCCTAAACGGTTATGCCTTTTGGGTTGAAGAATGCTTCCGCTGTGTTCTCACGCATCATGGTACAAACATTTCAAGACTTCATCCATACATTTATTCAAGTTTACTTAGATGAATGGACTGTGTATGGGTTGGTGAAAGACCATTGTGACAATATAAGATTGATGTTTGAGAGATGTAAGCAATTAAGAATATCCCTCAACATTAAGAAATGTGTCTTTTGTACCCCATTTGGAACCTTGTTGGGACATATTATATGTAAAGAAGGATTACTAGTGGATCCTACCAAAGTTATAGTTATTGTGGGATTAGGGGAGCCTACTAGTCAAAGCGTAGTGTGTGGATTCCTTGGGTGTACGGGTACTACAAGAAATTCATCAAGGGATATGCCAAGGTCGTCACACCCTTGGAGGAATTATTAAAACACAAGAGAGCCTTCCATTATGGAGAGGTGCAACAAAGGGTAGGTGACACTTTAAAGGATAAGATTCTCACGACTCCCATACTACATTTCCCTTCTTGGGGTAAGCCTTTCCATGTGCATGTTGATGCCTTGGAAACAAATATGAGAGAAATACTAGCACAACTAGGTGAGGGAATTGTTGATCATCCCTTGTGCTTTGCAAGTAGAAAGTTGACACAACTACTGAGCATAAAGAATTGTCTATGATCTATGTGTTGCACAAGTTCAGGAAGTATCTATTGGCAACACCATTTATATTCTACGTGGACCACATGGCATTTAAGTACTTAGTCAACAAGCCTATGCTGCAAGGGCACATATGCTGTTGGGTCCTAATATTTCAAGAGTTTTAGTTCACAGTGGTTGTGAAACCAGGAAAAAGTAATTCAAGACCTATCCACTTATCTAGGATTAAATCAGGGGAGGATGCGTAAAGAATTTAGGATACCATGTCAGACACACAACTATTTAGGTTGTGGCATGTGCCCTCAGACTTAGAAGATATCGCGATGTTATTAAAAACAGGTGTGGCACTGGAAGGGATGAAGGCTCTGGAGAGAAAGTAGTTAGCTATACGTGCCGTACCCTACATGTTGATTAATGGAGACCTGTATAAGTTGGGTCATGATGAGGTTTTATGTCAATGTGTATTGGAGCATGAGCGCGTGGAAATTATGGAGGAAGTGCATGGTGGGATTGCAGGAGGACACTATGTAGGAAATGCTACCACGTAAAATATTTTATTAGCAGGGACTTGGTGGGAAACCATCTACAAGGATTGTATTGATTTTTGCAAGGCCTGTGACCATTGCCAGTGCCTTAAAAAACCTAGAAAGAGAGATGAAATTCCCTTGCAGCCAATAGCCAATTCTAAACCATTTGAAAAATGGGAAATCAACTTTGTAGGTCCAATTTTTCCAGCCGTGTGAAGGACTGGTTCACGGTATATCATTACTTGCACTGATTACTTGACATGATGGGCAGAGGCAACACCTATGAAGGATTGTACCACATTGACAAATGCTAAATTTTTATGGGAAAACATAATCAATAGGTATGATTGTCCTTTAAGTTTAACAAGTGATAGAGGTACACACTTTCTCAATGAAATAGTCATAATTTTGTTAGCAGAATTTATGGTGGCCCATCACAAGACTACCCCTTATCACCCTCAAACAAATGGGATTGCTGAGGCATTTAACAAGATACTAAGTCACAGTTTAACTAAGATCTGTGATGTTGGAAGACAAGATTAGGATGAAAAAGTATCACCCTTTCTATGGGCATACAAGATAACCTACAAGAGGTTGAACAAGGCCACACCATTTAAATTGGTGTTTGGTGCGGAGGTTGTTTTACCAATTGAATTCATGTTACCATCACTGTGTATAGCGCGAGCGTAGGAGGGTTAGCTGATGAGCAAGTGCTGGAAGAAATGATTGATAAGTTGATGCAGTTAGATGAATGACGATCACTTGCTAGATGGAGTCAGAAGATAAAAAACAAGACAATAAGCATGGCATGATCGTCATATTAAGAATAAGAAGTTTGAGGTTGGGAAAATGGTGTTTTTGTATGATTCCAAGTATCTACGCCATCCTCGGAAGTTGAAGGTCCATTAGTTGAGACCCTGCATCATCTCGCACATTCTTGATTTAGGCGCTTTCCAGTTACAAGTGCTGGATGTGACGAGATTACTAGGTCATTTCAATGGGAGTAGGTTGAAGCCCTACTATAAATAAGCCTTCTTGGTGTTTGTAATAAGGAAATATTGCCAACTACTCTAGAATTTCCCTTTATGCTTTTTCTTTTCTTATGTTTCCCTTTCACGTTGCTTGTTCCTTTCTTTTTATTTCATTTTGCGCCTTGTGCACCAGTAACCAAATTATTTTTTTCCAAGGTTGTGTATGGGCAGAGGACCGCACATTTGTTTTAGTGTGGGGTGAAGTAATGCAAAATATAGGCCTGCAATACAATTTAAATGGCCCAGTAGAAGAAAGCGCGTAAAAGAGAGGTGGACAAGAATGGTTGGTGTCAGGACAAGGCTTTGTAGAGACCACACAAAAAGGATGAAGAGCGCAAGAACAACATGAGGCAGGCAAGATAAAAAATCAGGTAAAGGACAGAAGAAGTGCTTCAACGTTATTTATGTGTGCGTAAGAGTCTTCAGTCTGTTTGGATTTGTTACACGCCAGAAGGTTGTCAAATTTTTTGCACAGGATTAGACAAATGGGTAAAGGTGCTTGAGGTCAGTTTAAAGGAAAAATCTGCATTTAGTGTTAAGTATGGTGGTAGGTGGTATAGCATTTAATACGGGGAAGAAGGAAAATCTATAAATACAAGGTCAGGTAAGTCATTTGTTACGTTGTGATTACAAAGTGAAAGAAGCTCTTGTGAACTAGGGCATCCAGAGAGAAATCTATGTAAAGAAAGAAGAATCCAAGAAATCTAATTGTGTGACTAGAATAGGTTTGCAAACCAAAAGGAAGGAGTACACGGGCATGAGGAAAGGTTGTTTGGAGAGTGCCATCTTGTGGAAGGTTTTCTTGGCTAGGGTTTAACAGCTAGGGCATAGAGAAATAAGGATTCATTCCCGGAGTTGAAGCTTTAGAGTTGAATCTGGAGTGTAGCAGAGTAACAAAGCAGAGTTAGAAGTCCGTAGTTGATCCTAATAGAAATATGGCACCCAAGAAACTAGCCATTTCACCAAAGAAAACAAAGGGAAAGGGAAAGGGAAAGAAAACCATTGTCATCACAAGCACCAATGAAGAATGGTATGCAGAAATGCAGTACCCAGATGGGGTATTGCTAGGAAAAGAGTGGGAGTCAAACTTGCAAAAGATGATCGTGAGTGATTATAACCATTGCATGAGCACAAATAAGAAGGAAATGGTGCTAGAGTTGGTTCACCCAGCTAACAAGAGGACACCAAATGGAATGCCCATTTACATCGACGAGGTAAAGGTCAAATTAGAGAAGGTTGGATTATTGCATCTATATGAGTTGCCTTACTTTGGCAAGCCTGAGTGCCTTTATCAATGGTTGATGTTGTGTGTGCATGAGGATCACTTTTATTTATAGGGTGCAAGATGAAAATAACACCTCAGTTGATATGCAATTTCATAGGCCTCATTTGTGAAGGATATAACATAGATGATGATTTGAGTGACAAGGAGGCTATCAAGGAGACTGTAGCCACATATGACTATAAGAAGGGGTCACGATACTTTGACATCATTGAGATTCTAGACCCAATAATGAGGATGAATACGTGCTTGGTGACCAAGCTCAATGATCAGGAATAATGGAAATAAGTGAACAAGGCATGGCTAAATGTATGCCAGAAGATATCTAAAGGAACAATCTATATCTTGTCTACTTTCATTGCGGATGAAATCATAAGCAGTGTGTAAGAGGGAGAAAAGATAATCTTTGGTAACGTCCTCCTCACTATTATATTTTTAGATATTAGAGTGCCCAATAGACTAGAAAAGTTTGTTTAGGAGTATCTAGAAGATGATCCTTCACCTGAAAAAAGGTTTGTGAAGTACACTTGTGAAACCATGATGACCACTCACAAGGTGCACTTCGAAAAGTGGTACAAGTGAATGTATGATGCATTCAGAGTAGAATGGAGGATCCCATAACAATTACCAATGCTCGTGGATGGAGAGGCAAATTTTTTAGTGTATCAAAATTTCTGCATTGGTAGATTTACCTTGACAAATGGGACTAAGTGTCCATGGTGCAAACTACCCTTCTCCTTCACCACACAATACTTCCAGGTAGGGGTCAATAGATTTAAGGAAGCCAAAAGACTAAGGTTTGACCTTATTGAAGTGGACCAAGACCACCACAAGATGCACTAAAAGCTCATGTATCCTAAAATGTGCGTGTATGTGGAGAAGTGTGTCTCCCACAAAGTTTAAATGATGAAACCTATAACACTGCCGATCCCTAGAAGGGTTGTAGTAAGGACATACCTTCAAATAAGGCCAAAATTTGAAAGGGGTGCTTACTTGGAGAATGATATCTCCATTCCTGAAGACCCTACAGGAAGTAATAAGGTCACGCCAAGGAAGAGAGAAAGAGAATAAGTATAGGAGAAAAAGGCACCAAGTGTTCAAATCACATAAATGGTGAGCGCGTCAGAAGCAACCATTAAGCCTAACACTTATGCATGGAGAAAGAAGTCTCTTGTTAAGGTAAATACCCCAACAGAAGAGGTGCTAGAGCACGAAGAGCCCCTCACCCATGAAGAATCACCAATGAAGACATCACCTATCAAAGACAAAGAAAAAGAAGAATCTCAAGTACTGGAATCCCCAGTAAGGAAGAAGTAGAAGGCGACTGATGAGGAAGATTCAAAAGAAATGGAAAGTATAGATGCCTACATTGGTGATAAGGATGATGATGACAAACCTGAAGGAGGTGAAGACCACCCAGTCTATGAGGTGCATGATTATGAGGAAGGAGATGAGGAGTATAACAGAGAGGATGAGGAGAAGAATGACAAAGAAGAAGCTAAGGCCCAAGGTAAGGGGGTGAGTAGAGAGGTAAATAAAAAGGATCAAAGGACCCAAACCTCACAAAGGAACATATAGAAGAATCCACAGAGAGAGAAGTGGTAGGAATTATCAAGAATCTGGTGGAACAAGAGGTAGAACACAACGTGGATGAGGTGTTGAAGGAAGTTGAGGAGGAAAGCATAGGAAAATAGTATGATGGCATGGGGGGATCTTAGTTTGGTTGTAAGCTTTCCAAAATCTGCACGCATAGGGATAACGAG
Source organism: Taxus chinensis (assembly GCA_019776745.2). Classification (NCBI taxonomy): domain Eukaryota; kingdom Viridiplantae; phylum Streptophyta; class Pinopsida; order Cupressales; family Taxaceae; genus Taxus; species Taxus chinensis. Next base: position 308,303,574 of record CM034151.1, on the reverse strand, counting down.
TACAAAAGAAACACAAAGTTAAGAAATGAGCTACATCGATGATCCAAAAAAGGTGTTGTGTGTGATTTCAGAGCATTGTACCAATAAAACAACTCTTGGCCTTGGATTCATTTGATGAGGTAGGGGCATACCATCGGATGAGGAAAATGATATCATGGGCATTTGAGTCCCACATTGATGAGCCCAAATTTGAAATAAGTGAAGGATCATTGATTAATGTACTAGAGACAAAAGGGATAAACCCCTTGGTGAATGCTCAACAATTATTAGATGATCAAATTTGTAATGCATTCAACAAAGTTTTAGTTGAGGTTGAAGCTAGAATCTTTAGAAGAAATGATAGGGTGAATTTCCTAGAGGCAGAGCTAGAGGAAAAGGAGGAGGAGCTCCTTAAGAAGAGCAAGGACCTGAAGTAGGAGGAGCTAATCAATGCTTAGTTAAGGCATGAGTTAAAAGACAAGAAGGAAAGTGTGCGTGAGGCATACAAGAAAATAGAGATGATCATGGATGCCATTGTCTTGAAGCATTCAGACTTAACACTGCCCACAAAAAAAAATGGATCAGCCTTACAGTGCCTAGAGGACTTGACCTACATAATCACCATGGAGAGGTAACCACTTGCCTTAGAATCTGTAAAAGAGGCGTTGGTGTGCAAAGAAAAAGAGAATAGGATGAAGGTTGTGGAAATTGTTGCTTAGTACAACAAGATCCTCACTGATGTAAAATCCACCGTGTAAGTTGCTGAGGTTGCCTATGATAACTACGCGGATAGGGATAAAGTGGAAATTATCTTTGTTTCTATTGGTATTTAAATTTGTTCTCCTTTTCAAGTTGAGCAACATCATAGATTTGACATAGAGATTAGAGACAAATATATCATGATGTATGTCATTTTGTAGCTGGGGATGAGATCTAACTGGCCCTTTGTCACTCAGATTGTGGAGAGATGGATAACACCTTCAAGAGGATTTGACCTATCCTCACTGCTTTAGGCCGTGCCTTTTGACCAGGGTCAGAGGACCCACAGTGTAACCTCTATTTAATGAAGGAGATGGATATATCCTTATTTTGCAAAAAATTTATGAAGAAAACCTTGGGAAAGTATGATCAAACTCCATAATTTAACTCTCAAGAGCTGTCACTTCTAAAAGATGGAGATAATTTCAAAACAAGGATAAGGTTACTGAAGACATTATGGAATCCTGATTTCTCTGCATATTTTAGTAAATAGATTTTGTTCCTTTGTGGAAAAACAGGGAAAATAGGGGTGGTTCAGGATGGATTCATGGTTTTTGAATGATTTTAGTGGGAGATTAAGCAAGATAACATTGATTATACCAAGTCTTTGAGAGAATTCACAACAATTGGAAAGCTAAATGACAGAAAGATTTGGAATAAGTAAGATATTCCTTCAACCAGAAGGTGTGCTTCAATGAAGGCCCAGATCAGCACAACTTCACACAATATTTGAGAATCTAACATGAAGGCTCGAGATAAAGACTCAATAAAACATAAAAGACCCCTATTTCCTCACGCCTAAGATACACTCGAAGGCTTACAAAAAATATTTATCAACAAATGATAGTGAAGTGATTTTAATTGTTTATCTCATCACAGGATGAAAGCTCTTCTTGAAATGAAATTGCAAATGCCACTAAACCGTCATAGGGACAAGATCTTATGTGATTCAGAGGGATTTTAACACAAGATTGCAATAGGAATAAGAAAAACTACTTGCAGACATTCTGAAACAAAACAGACACAAATTGCTCCAAGATTGACACAAATTAACTCAAAATTGATTAGATTCATCAGTAGGGGAAAGCTTCTAGAGCAATCTCAGAGCCTGTCAATACTTGACGTGATAGAAATCTAACATAGAAGAAATTAACCAGTTATCTTGGATTGGTCTCTCAGGAAGATGAATTCTCTCAAATTTTCTCTTAAGAATTCAACCCCCGACCTTTGCAAGAGTATTCTCATTGCATTTATACATTTCACTTGCTCACTCATCCCAAATTCCCCCCCAAAAAAGAAGAATATTTGAGGGACCTTTGCTTGTTACCAATTTGTCTCAGAAAGTGATGTTTAAAAAATTCACATTTGAAAGCTGCCAGGTGGACCAATTATGAACTGATCACATTTCTCAAACCCTCGACTAATGACTAGGATGCCATTCCACAACCTTTTTGACAGTCCTTTTAATCATTATGATTCTGTCATGTAAGAAATCCTTATTTTAATCATTCTCTAGAGGCTCTGTACAGTTGGATCTGACAGGTAATCCTTTTCACTCTCAAGGCAACACCTTTTTCATCCTTTGCACCTGCAACCTTCATCATTTCATCCTTTTCCCTCTCTTTCCTCTACAACTCTGCCCCGCATCCATCTTCTCTGGTAATTCACATTTTTGCAAGTGCCCGAGAAATTCCAACTTCAAAATATCAACCTTAACAATCCTTGGACTCACAAATTAAGTTCTAAATCCATTCAATGGCACTTTGCAGACAAAAATGACAAGGAATTTCATCAAAAATGATGAAAAACAGTGTGTATTCTACTCTCCAGGAGTCTTGGAAAAAAAATGGCAGAAAAATAGGTGAAATGCATAACAACCATTGATTCTACCCCTTCTCTACTTTATTTTATAGTCATCCACGTGTTTCCTTGGCACAACTACAAAGGAGAAGTACAGGGGCAAGTTTCCAAACAAGCGCGGGCCTTCCACATGCCCTAGGCCCAAGAAAAATGCCTTTTGGCCTTTGAAAAATTCTCAGTATAAAAGGAGCTAGTGGAAGCCTCCACATGTCTCAATGGCACACTTTGAGATGGTCCCAAAAGTAGAGACCCCAAACAAGCATGGGCTCACCACGTGTCTCAGTCTGGCAGAGTTGTTAAAAAAGTTGAAGGATTAGCAGAAGGCGCCATGTGTCTAGGGTCTGAGACAGTTTTCCTTGGCCGTTGAAAAGTCCAAGCAAGGGCAGAGTGAGCGGAAGCCTCCAAGTGTCCTCCTGGAACTTCTTCAAAATAAAATTTAGGGGCCGGTCCCCAAACAGGCGCGGTCCCTCCATGTGTCCCAAGCCTTTGAAAATTGCTTTGAAAAGTTTAAGTATAGAGCAGAGCCAATGGAAGCCTCCATGTGTCCCTGTCCAATTGCTAACGTGGGACCCAATCCTTGAGCACTAGGTGTCCATGGTCCAAAACTATACCGGATGCGTAGAAAATTTGTCTAAGTCTGGGCAAGGCACGGGAATCTCCACATGTCTCCCTTGACGCAACTCCAAGGTGGGACCAAAAGGTGAATTTTCAGATGAGCGTCAGACCCTCCACGTGGACAAGTTTTGAGTTGAAGTGGGCCTTAGAGTTTTCAAAGTGCCCCACCAAGATGCATCCAACTAGAAAGGGCCATGTTTCCACATATGCTGAGATGTAAATTTGACGGGGAAAACACACCTGTCAAACTGTAAAATGTAGGAAAATCACCATTTGAGCCCAGAAATGAATCTTTCTTTCAAGATAGAAAATTTGGAAATGATATAAGGCCCAAATATGATCTTTTGAGCTGCATCCAATCAAGTTTCCATATATACTGGGACAAAATGACATGGAAAACAAAACATGACTGTGGAAAAATGGAAGGAAGGGAAAAAACCTGATTTTATGCCCAAGTTAAAAATTATTTCACATGGACAGAGGAACGAAAATACAAATTATGGATTTAAAGTGATCCTCGACCAAAGGAAGGGACTGATCATGGCAGCCAAATGGAGGATAGGGTTTTCATGCATCAATACGGGGAGATATAAAAAACGACAAGGCCCGCAAACTGAAGAATTTCAAGGACAAACAGGGTGAGAGCAAATTTTAGCACCAACAGTTGTCCACCCATGAGACGGAACAATGGGTAGTCCCTTGTTCCTTGAGTGATCTAGCCATGGATTCTAGAAAAGTTCTTCAGACGCCATTGATGCACCTTAGTGTGGTCAATCAAGAACTGACTTAAGCTTGGTCCTTACCCCCAAAGTCACTTATAGGATTAATGTGCTATTGGGATTCAACTTTCTTGAATCATGGAGATTCATGAACTAGAAGGTTAAGTATAAAATTTGATGCCCAGTCACCCTAGTAGTGGCATCTTTCAATAGGCCCAAAAATGGCGTTGAAAATACAATAGAGCTCGAGGAAGACCTAGGTGCTGGCGTCCTATTTCCCTCTCCTCCAGAGTAAAGCAATATGACAATTGAAGTACTTTGTTTCATTCTTGTTCCCCATTTTTTCATTCCCTTATTCTTGAAACTAACATTATAAGGATCCAAAGATAGTTGTCATTCTTCTAAAGAGTGTTTCCACTTAGGAGATCATATGCATAGTAGTATGGTGATGTTAGGACCTAGAAATGTATCCCAAAGTGCAGGATTTAGTGTCACAACAGGTCTACATTTGGAGTATTACCCAGGTTGAAAGCGTGTAGGAAATATTATTTTTTCATTTGTTGTAAGTAGCATGTCTATGACACACATTTTTTGCACAAGGTAGAGTAGGTTATGTGGCCTTAACTTGTCATTTAACTTGTCCCAAGATTTACATAAGAAAAGCATGACCTTCTTTTTGGATTAGGAAACATTTTAAGTCAGCTATGGTATCAAGATCTTACTGAGATTTGGAAAAGGTGAATATGTTGTCTCTCATTTGATGGAATGTTCCAGATTATGTCATTACAAGGAATAGAGCTTGGATCTGAGAAGGCATGCTCCCATGGAGGACCACTTCGACACTTGGTAACCGATATGTAACTTTAGAAAGGCATGGCAGTGGTTTCTAAAGCTATAAATGTAAGCGCTTGATAGAAGAAAGTAGTTTGTGTGTGTGTGGAAGAGAGAGTCAATGTGGTGTATATAAATTTAAAATCTCATGTAGGCGATATCTCTACAGAAATTGTAAGTAGATAGGAAGTCTAAAGTATGCTTATGTATTTGCTTAGCTACAAAAGTTATGTGTACATTACTACAACATTGTAGATTACAATAATTCTGATTTATGAATGGTTAGGAAAGGAAATTTAATAAACTTTTTTTTTATAAAAAACTCCATAATCATTAAAGAAATGATACTAGGGAAACCCCAAGGTGATTTAAACAAGATATAGGAATCATATTTTTCATCCTTAGAAATAGATTAACATACTTGAAAAGAGACTAAATAGTATAAATTTAAATGTTACCATTCATCAAAAGTGTAGTTGCATGATATTGATATGTTCTGTATGTCACACACATACACATCACATCACACAGCGTTCTTAGACACACACACATATTTCACACACACGACTGCACACACACACACACACACACACACATTCTCATATAGACTCACATAATCATATAGAAAACCAAATGATCACCCATATATAATCCATAATCATGTGAAATGATACCCCCAAGGTGATTTAAACAAGGGTTATAGGAATCATATTTTTCATCCTTATTAAATAGATTAACATACTTGAAAATCCATCCACTAAATAGTATAAATCTAAATGAGTTTAGTGTTTAACAAACTTTCTTGACATTTATCTGAAAGTAGTGATGGATCCACTTTATTACACATGCTAGTTACCAATCTAACGATTTCTATGCTCATTATATTTGGAAATAGCCGTATACACACATACGTGTTGTACGCCTTATTCTTAGTTATGCCATCACAAATTATGGGATCTTTTACACGTAGTATGGATTCTCATGCTTCTACCCATCCTACATTGGTTGATTCTGGGACATCTCACATTCATATATCATGGGAAGGGTATTGTTTCATTTTGGTACTTAGCGACTCTATAATGACATGGTTATACATCGCTCAAAATTGACATTGATTGGTGTATCTTTATGGAACCCCATGCTAACGAGTTTCTTTCATACTGCAGCCATTATTGTGTCACATGGAGAGTTATCTTAGGGAATATTCATGGTTACATCAGTGTCATGCATTGTATTTGTTTGCTCTTCCATTTTTGTTATTGTATGTGGGCCTTGCCCTTTAAGTTTGCATGTGCACACTTGGTTTAATCTATATAAGGCCATGAATGGCTTCTTACGCATGAGTTATGACATGTGGTGAGTAGATGTCCCATGTTTGCTACCCAGACTTGTACGGCTTACTTTGTCATCTTACATGTTCGTACCCAAAGTACGTACATTATTTTTTAGCCCATTATACATTGTTTGTGTAGCTTACACTATTGATTTTCTCCATGCACGCTTGTTCAAGCTAACACATGTCTTCATGTCTAGCCTCTTGTTTTTGTGATGCCTTCAGGTTGTTAACCATAGCACTTTCATGTCCCCTTGCAAGGAAAAGTCTACATGAGTAAAGTGATTGAATAATTCAGTCCTCTTTTGGGACATGCATTCATCCTACTCAGCGATGTCACATGCGCCCCCATGTTATAGAGGGGGTTCATCATTTGGGGATGTAATGCATAACTATACAGTACGCTATTTGACATCGTGTTCAGTTCAAATTGGATTTAATTGACTTGATACACGAACAAACTAAATGTTCAACATATAAAGTGAAGATGTTTAATTGATTTACATGATACATGAATAGTGTGAATATTCAACGGATTTTACAGGACATGGTAATAGGGCTCTTGATTTACATTTCATAGGGAGTAGTTACTATAGTTGAATAAAGTGAATACATCAGACTATCCTCTCTACGCTAACTTTGAACCAGTGGCATTTCGAATCGCCCAAAAAACCAAGCAGTTTACGGAGGTCTCTGTTATCCAAATTTCACCCCCCCAGGGTAAATTTCGATAACATGCATCAGATTTTTGCAAGTTCCAAGCATGATAGATTGATCCAGGAAAAATCATAAAAAATGACTAAGTCCTAGTCCTAGGGGCAGTTCGGGACATTTGGGACATCTAGGCGCGGATCGGGCCGAAAAGCCTCCAGGTGGAAAAGCTAAAGCATTTGGGACAGATCGGGTCAGAAGTACGTGGCGGACGCGAGAGGCTTGGATCCAGCCGAAAGAGGAAGAAAATCGACTAACTGCTGAGTCCCCGGGACAGTTCGGGACAAGAGTACGCGAAGTACGTCGAACTGGCGCGGATCGGCCGAAATGGAGAACTTCAGTCTGAAACAATGTGGGACAAGTGGGACAAAAAGACGCGAATCGGCCAGATCGGGCGAGACCACCACGAAGCACTGGGGACATTTGGGACAAAAGGACGCGAACCGGCCGGTTCAACCGAAACAGGGAAACTTCAGCACAAGGAAAACTGGCACAAGTGTGACAAATGGTACACGTGGCGGACGCGGATCGCCCGAAGGAGCCAAAAAAGCGAGAGCCAATTAGATTGCGCACTAACTGCTTTGGGACATCTGGCAGATAAGGGACAAGTGAAGCGGCCAGTTTCGAGCGGAAATCAGAAGTTTTTGTCCGGAGACAGCACTGGGACATCCGGGACAAATGTACGCGAAGGACGCGAAAACGGCTGAAAATCCCGAAAACCAGATGAGAAGCTGCCACGTGTCCTCACCAAGGCATGTCAGAGAGGTCAAGAAACCTGGGACAGCAGGGGGACATGTCGGAGGGGTCGGAATCGGGTCAACAACAAAGGAAAATTTGGATAATCTGGCGAAGCAGGTTTCGGGAAAACATAAACATGAAGCATATGTGGACGCCATCCTCCAAGTCCGATGCAAATGCAAAGGAGAATCCCGAACCCGACAGGCTGAAGACCTTGTTCAGACCAATCAAATCATGACACGTGTCACAAAGTGAAAAGGTCAAAAAAGTCAAAGGGCGAGATTTGAAGGATCAGCCCGAACCAATGGGATAGTGCCACGTGTCCCAGCTAGGGCCCACAAGGAAATTTCAAAAGAGAGCCCACCGAGAGGTGGAGAAGAGAGAGTTGCTCAGCGAATCAGAAGCTGCCATGTGTCATCCAGGTGGCAGAGCGCGGGAAGAAATTTAAAAATCTGTTTTCGCCTGTTTTGTGCCCTAAATCTTCAGATCGACATATCTTTCGATCCAGAGCTCGGATTTGCACGTTCTTTATATCAACGGAAAGCTTGTGAGATTCTCTACACGATTCCGGGGTCAATCTTGCATTTTGGTTCAGTTTGGAGAGAGAAAATCAAGAAACGCCTCTGGTGTGACATAACAAGCAGAAGTAATGCTTCAACAAACAACTTTAATGCAACAGACAGTTCGCTGCTTCTGTTGTACAGCCCGCCGTTTTGCCAGGATCTGCCGCTTCTGTCATAATGAGATGAACTGAATGCAACCTGGAGGTGGTTGGAGTAGATTTGGCTTCCCCCTCTCTCTTTCCTCTCTCATTCTTTCTATATATTATAAAGAGGAGCTTCTTTTCAAGGGTCGAACATTTTTCTATTTTGCCTCTCCCTTCTTCTCCTCAGGTGAATTTGTGGAATTCAAACCTCTCATTTGAATTGTAATACTATTTTGCCTCATGCCATTCTGTAGTGTATTGTATCAATCTTTGGAGCAAGTAATGCATGTCTGTGGATGATTCTCAGCCCTCTCTGTGTTCATTTTTTACATCCTCCTGGTCTTTCACTGCAGGTTTTGTCATCTGTGCATGATCTTATATCACATTCAAATGGTCTGTGTTCACTGGAAAAATAGGTGTTCTTCATTCCTCGGTGCATCACCTCTATTAGCTTAGATTTATTTTATGCATCTTCTTACCTTTTCTCCTTGGTAGATTAGATTAGGTTTTGAGAAAATCCTCTGCATATTTCGTGTGCATCTGAACAGAGGAATAGGAACCAGCCTTCTCTGGAGAATCCTTTCTCAATTTTTCAAGTCCCACACTTGGAGAAAGGATTCAATGTTATGCAATCACACTGGATGCCAAATTTATCAACCTAGAAACCTGACCTACATCTAGGGGTGCTGTGATTTTGCACTAACAGTTTTGGCACACCCGGTGGGACCTAGAGGTCTCATTTTTATTGCAGCAAAGTTGATATGCATCTGCTGCAATTTTCTTGCTTGAAAAGAGCTATTATTCACATATCTGGCAACTCCAAGAGGAAGATCAACTGGTTTCAGCAGTACAGGCCTGAGAGCTTATGAGAAGAATCACAAGGTCAAGAACTGGGGAAGAAGAAGTGCTGTTTGAATACCTGCAATTATCTCCAAGAAGAAGGCCAAGAGGAAGAAGGATTCAAAGGTCTCCATCCCCACCAAACAGAAATCTCTCAACTCCTCCACCTACTCGGCCTTTCATTCAGTATTCAAGAGTCCTTCGACCAATTAGAATGGCACAACCACTAAATCCCTTTGTCAATTTCACTGGCAGCAGCCCACTCGCCCTCAATGCACAGAATCCAGTTCCAATTGCAGCATTGAAGAACATTCCATTTTTCCACTGGAGAAAAATCATACCACTCCTGGTGATCATGTAAAAGATATTGCTAACATCTGTGCAATCCATGAGATAAATGAAATGGATGTAGCTGTCAAATTGCTGGCATCATCATTCAAAGGGAAGGCATTGCAATGGTTCAGGAGCCTTACAGCTAGTTCTATCACAAACTGGAATTAGCTGTGTATTGCACTTCATGAGCAGTTTGGAGAAAAGGGAGACAATTTGTCTCTACTAGAACAATTGACAACTATCAAGAGAGCCCCCAACGAGCAGCTGACTGATTTCAACTTCAGATTTCAAAGGTCTTGGGATAGGATTCCAGTGGCAGTTAGGCCAGCAGCAGAAGGTGCTTTTTCTATACTATCTTAAAGCTTTGAATTCTGATATTTCTATGTTAATTCAATCTATGGGAGGCACAACCTTACCTGCTGCTTATAGTATTGCCATTAGAGCCGAAAAATGTCTTATCCAAGCTGGTAAATTGGCTCCTAGGCCTCCAATGCCATTATATCTAAGTTTAGACAGCCCAAGTGCTAGTCAAGCACCTATCTTAGCTCCTATTCCCACTCCTAGAAATCAGAGTTCAAATGAAGCTTCCACTTCATCTCCAAGTGCCCCAAATGAGCTTCAAGAGGTCATGAAGCAATTGCAAAATCTAGGCAATGAGTTGGTCACTCTCAAAAGACAGCAAGCTCAAGGTTTTAGACCTTCGTATCAGCCTCAAGCTCAACCTAATAGGCAGCCATATCAACCTCAAAGGCCACCTAATCCAGCTGCAAATATGAATCAAACAAGGCCTCCTATCAAAAGACCATTCCAGCCCTATAATCCAAATGCCATATCTGCCTCTAGGGCATTAGTACTAGTAAAAAACAACATTGCCCAGGAGTATGATTGGTGTTTTCCATGTAATGAGCCTCATAATCAATCCATGTGCTTCAATGGTGCTTTGACTCAAGCTTTAATGGTAACAACTGCTGGTGTGGAGGGTGAGAAAAGTCAAGAAAACAACCAACAACAAGAAACATTCGAACAACAATCAGCCCCAAATGACACCACATTGGTAAATTGGCAAGCAGAGGATTTTTGTGGCATGAACCAGGTAGTTTCTCAAGGTGTTGCAGAAAACACAAGGTCAAAAAGGAGAAATTTGGGTGAAGAGCAGCCATTAGCCCCAACCGATCCACAACCTTCCATGGCTCCACAAATGATTGGCAAGAAAAGTCCCGCTTCAAATGCACAAGGACAACCAAGAACAGCCCCTAGGCCAACTCAAATGCCAGCTGTTGCTGCCCACATACAAGGAGTAAATATGCAAACCAAGGGGCAGCAGAGAGATCCTTCATCACCATTCAGTATCATTGATCAGATGAAGAAAACAAACGTCAATATATCTATGTGGGAATCCCTCGCTATCCCAGGCCAAAGGGATCTACTGCAAGCTGCCATGAAGGACTGGCCAACTTCGAATCAGCAGATACAAGAAAAAGTGCTTACAAATGCTGCCCAGCCTGAGGGAAATCATGGAGGACAACAAGGTAAGATGTTGAAACCCCCTCCTTTCTATGTTTCGTTAATAATTGGAAATCAGCTAGTGCACAATTGCATGATAGACTCCGGGGCAAGTAGCTCAGTAATGCCTAAACAGATAGCTGATCAGTTAGGGCTCCAGTATGAAATAACATCTAAGGGAGTAGTGCAGTTAGATGGGACAGCAATAGCAATAGTTGGAGTGATTAGAAATTTGAGTCTTACCTTGCACGCATGTCCAAATATTGTTGTTTTACAAGATGTGTCAGTCATAGACCTTCCACCACTCTTTGCCCTATGCTTGTCAAGGGACTTCACTGCCAAGATTGGGGGATATTTGTCCGCTAATTGGTCACACATGCTATTCAGAACGAGATATGGAACTAAGGCCACAATCAGATCTAAACCTATTGCAAACTTCCATATTGAGCCCTACACTCCAAGTCAGATTAATGCCAATTGCTCGGAATTTGATCAAGAAGATCACCCAAGCACTGATGAAGCTGACACTAAGGTTGGAAGTATCCCAGATTTGACTCTTGATGAATGGGCAAACAAGGTGCATGCTTTTGATCCTTATCAAGGAATAGAAGAATCTGAGCTAGGAGTCTATTGTATACATGAAGAAAGTCAACCTATTCCTAGCATCACCAAGCCAAACCACAAGGATGAAAATGAGGTATGGCAGATGTTTTTTGATGGATCAAGGAGTAGTCAAGGTGCAGGAGGTGGAGCCGTGCTTGTTTCACCTCAAGGAGTAAAGTACTATTCAGCTTTTAGATTTCAATTTGCATGCTCCAATAACACTGCTGAATATGAAACCTTGGTGCAAGGGATGCATCGGGAAGTCAAGAAAAAAATAAAGAACTTGCAAGTCTTTGGGGACAGTGAACTGATTGTAAATCAGGTCAAGGGACAGCATGCGGCCAAAAATGATCTACTCAGGTGCTACAAGAATAGGGTGTGGGACCTCATGGAAGATTTTGAGGGTTTCGGCATTAAAGCCATTCCTAGGAAAGAGAATCAAGTTGCTGACAGGCTTGCAGCAGTAGGGGTAACCTTTGACATTGTAGAAAACATTCAACAAGACAAGGTATAGCCAAACATCCACGTGATTGTCAGGCCTTCGGTGCCGGATAACGATGTCAGTTGGCAAGTATTTGAGAATGAGCAACAAATCATCCATTTCTTGCAAGAAGAAGCTGAGTTCTCAGCTAAGAATCAAGAAAAGTTGGAACAACAATATGGTGATTAAGTGATACAGCTGAGAACTGACAAGCTGCCCAAGGGACTTATCACTTTGGAGTCCATTTTTAACCCCAATGATCAGTTTAGAAAGGAGAAAGCAAACATTCAGGTTAAGAGAGAAGATTCGGTATCCATATTGGTTGAAGAAAACAAGCCATTGCAAATTGGAAAGATGACAACTGAGCAAGAAAGGTGTGAGTTCATATAGCTATGTCAAGAATTCCCTGACGTGTTTGCTTGGAGCTACGAAGACTTGAAAGGTTTCAATCCCAACTTAGCTTAGCATACCATCGAATTGGATCCAAATACTAAGCCTGTCAGGCAAAAACAGAGACTAGTCAATCCACACATGGAGCCTCTCATGAGGAAAGAATTGGACAAGTTGATTGAGTCAAGAATCATATTCCCAATCAAGCATTCTAGTTAGGTTGCCAACTTAGTTCCAGTCAGGAAGAAGAGTGGAGAGATCAGGCTGTGTGTTGACTTCAGAGATTTGAATAGAGCCTCTCTCAAGGACCATTATCCACTCCCTTCCATGAAGAAAATATTGCAGGTCGTAGCTGGTTCAGAAAGGTTTTCACTACTTGATGGTTACTCAGGCTTCAATCAGATTATGGTGAAGGAGGAAGACCAGTTCAAGACAACCTTCACAACCAAATGGGGCACATATGCTTACAAGAAGATGCCATTTGGACTGTCAAACACCGGAGCAACATTCCAGCGAGCTATGGATATGGCATTCAAAGGCTTGATCAACAAGATAGTGCTGATATACCTAGATGATATTACTGTCTTCTCAAAGAATGCAGCAGACCATTTCTTTCACCTCAGGAAAGTGTTTCAGAGGTGTAGAAAGTTTGGAGTGTCCTTAAATCCTAAGAAGTGCATCTTTCTTGCACATGAAGGGAAGCTCCTTGGCCATATTGTCTCCAAGGAAGGGTTAGCGATTGATCCAGAGAGGGTTGAAGCCATAAGAGCTCTACCATTGCCAAGCCACAAGAAAGCCCTTCAGAGTTTCCTGGGAAGGATAAACTTTGTTCGGAGGTTTGTCCCAGATTTTGCAGCCCTTGTCAAGCCCATCACCAAAATGTTAAGGAAAAGCATGGCTTTCAAATGGACGGCAGAAGGCAAGGAGAGTTTTGTAGCAATCAAAGAAGCCATCTCCCAAGCACCCACTCTCATCAACCCAGACTTTTCCAAGGATTTCATCCTCTATGCATTTGGAGGTGATGACACTATTTCTGCCATTCTGGTACAACAGAACAAAGATAATGATGAACAGCCAATTTCCTTCTTCAGCCAGAGCCTAGATGACTGCGAAGTGAGGTACTCTTTTATTGAAAAGCATGTGCTTGCAGTAATCAGAAGCTTGAAGAAATTCAAGCATTTAGTCTCAAACAACAAGGTCCGATTGCTGGTCTCACATGCTGGGGTTAAGGACTTCCTCCTCAACAAGGATTTGAATGAGAAAAGGGCAGGTTGGATCACCCATGTCATGGAGTATGACATTGAGATCAAGATCACCAAGCTGGTAAGAGGGGAAGGATTGTGTGAGCAGCTGGTTTTGGGGAAGAAAAAGGAAGTATGCAACGAAGAAGAGGCTGTTTTGACAGTTCAAGACAGCCATGAGCCGAGTGGCAGACAAGAAGAAGACAATGCTGCCCCGACTCCTTGCTGGACCCAAGGCATTATGCACTTCCTACAAACAGGCCTGTGCCCTCCAGAAATGAGCAAAACGAAGAGGAGATACTTCAGGTTGCAGGCTGTTCCATATACCATCATTGATGGAGTTTTGTTCAAGAAGGATGTGAATGGAGTGCTGCTGAGATGCATTAACACAGGTCAGATCCAAAGGGTATTAAAAGAGTTTCATGATGGACCAGCTAGTGGCCATTTTGCACCAAGAGTGACAGCTCTAAAAATCATGAAGGCTGGTTATGGCCTAAAATATTTAGTGATTGCTATGCATGGATCAAGAGATGTAAGAATTGTGCATTCTTCACAGGAAAAGAGAGACTCGCTGCCCTTCCATTACATCCAATCTCAGTTGACCAGCCATTCATGCAATGGGGTTTAGACTTCATTGGAGCCATCAACCCCAATTCAAGCCAAGGACACAAATGGATTTTGACAGCCACAGACTACTTCACCAGATGGATAGAGGCAGTAGCACTCAAAGAGGCGAATGAGTCTAGCATCTTGGACTTTTACGAGGGGATAACTACTAGATTTGGCGTACCTGCTACAATAATCTCTAATAACGCGTTGGCATTCATTGGATCTAAGGTGACTGAGTAGGCTGTCAAGAACAGGATCTACCTAAGCACTTCATCAAACTATTACCCTCAAGGTAATGGCCAGGCCGAGTCTACAAACAAGAACTTGCTGAGGATCATTAGGAGGACTCTTGATAAGAACTAGAGGGCTTGGCATACCAAACTAAAATCAGCCTTATGGGCTGATAGGATCACTCCCAAAAGATCCACAGGTAATTCTCCATTTAAGCTTGTCTATGGAAGAGAGGCAATTTTGCCCATGTCACTTGAGTTGCCAACATTGGAACTCATGAAGCAGCTGGAGTTGCTTGAATTTGAGCCTATGGAGGTGAGATATGCAGAATTGATGGAGCTGCAAGAGATCAGAAATCAGGCATCCCAAGCAATGGAAAAGGATCAAGCTTTGATCAAGAATACCTTTGACAGAAAGGCCAAGGATAGATCTTTTCAAGTTGGAGATCTAGTGTTGAAATGGGATGCAGATCGGGCAAAACTAGGAAGGCATTTCAAATTTGATGCCATTTGGAGTGGCCCATACATGGTCACGAAGCGCAAGAGCAGCAATGCTTTCCAATTGGCCTCATTGGATGGTGAAGAACTGCAGATTCCAGTCAATGGAATCTATCTCAAGCGTTGCCTCTAGAGGGAAGTTCACTACCTTGTAAATATTAATTAGATTTTCATTCCTCCAAGTGCTTGTGCACATTGTCCTATTGTAGTTAGGTTTCAGTTTTCCTAAGTGCTTCGGCATAGGTTTTGCTGCTCTCAGGTTGTTTTCTACAGTTCAGAGTGTTGTTGGAGAAGAAATTGTAGTATCAGGCTTGGGATTAGATATCAGGCTCGTTTCAAGTTATTGCTTATGACTCCATGCCCAATAGATCGCTAAAGGCCACTGATCTTCTACCTAGCAGGCAGGTGACCCTACTGAGTCGCCAAATTGTTATCCAAAATTCACCCCCCAGGGTTAATTTGATAACATGCATCAGAATTCTCAAGTTCCAGACAGATAAATTGATTCAGGGAAAAAAGTCATGTTTTTAGGGTCCCTTCAGTAATTTTTCTAACTCTCCCGTCCAGGTTGAAAAGAGAAAGCTCTGAGAAGATGTGAAGAAGTTACAGAAGATAAGCTTGGGCCAGAAAAAAATGTGAAAATCGGCTAAGTCCTAGTCCCCGTGACAGTCGAGACATTTGGGATGTTAAGGTGCGGATCGGCCAAAAAGCCTACAGGCGGCCCAAACAGCAAAGGGACAAGTGGGACAAGAGTGCGCGAAGGACGCGAACCAGCCAGTTTGGCCGAAACAAGAAACTTCAGCACAAGGAAAAATGGGACAAGTGGGACAAATGGACGCGGCGGACGTGGAAAGCCCGGATCGGCCGAAAAGGAGAACTTTCACACTAACTGCTTTGGGACATCTGGGACAAAGATACGTGAACTGGCCGGTTCGGCCGAAATGAGAACAAACAGTCCAGAGTCAAATGGGACATCTGGGCCGTGAGGACGCGAATCGGCCGGATTGGGCGAACCAGAAGAATTTGTCCTGCGAAGCACATGGACAAGTGGGACAAATGGACGCGAACCGGCTGAATCGGGCGAACCGGAGGATTTTGTCCCAAGCAGCACTGGGACATCTAGGAAAAATGGACGTGAAGGGCGCGAAAGAGCCGGTAGGCCCGCAGACCAACCAAATCATGACACGTGTCACAAAGGAAAAGGTCAAAAAGTCAAAGGGCGAGATTTGAAGGATCAGCCCGAACCAATGGGATAGTGCCACGTGTCCTAGCTAGGGCCCACAAGGAAATTTCAAAAGAGAGCCCACCGAGAGGTGGAGGAGAGAGAGTTTCTCAGTGAATCAGAACCTGCCATGTGTCATCCAGGTGGCAGAGCGCGGGAAGAAATTTAAAAATCCGTTTTCGCCTGTTTTGTGCCCTAAATCTTCAGATCGACATATTTGCACGTTCTTTATATCAACGGAAAGCTTGTGATATTCTCTACATGATTCTGGGGTCAATCTTACATTTTGGTTCAGTTTGGAGAGAGAAAATCAAGAAACGCCTCTGGCATGAAATAACAAGCAGAAGTAATGCTTCAACAAACAAATTTAATGCAACAGACAGTTCGCCGCTTCTGTTGGACAGCCCGCTGTTTTGCCAGGATCTGCCACTTCTGTCATAATGAGATGAACTGAATGCAACCTGGAGGTGGTTGGAGTAGATTTGGCTTCCCCCTCTCTCTTTCCTCTCTCATTCTTTCTATATATTGTAAAGAGGAGCTTCTTTTCAAGGGTCGAACATTTTTCTGTTTTGCCTCTCCCTTCTTCTCCTCAGGCAAATTTGTGGAATTCGAACCTCTCATTTGAATTGTAATACTATTCTGCCTCATGGCATTCTGTAGTGTATTGTATCAATCTTTGGAGCAAGTAATGCATGTCTGTGGATGATTCTCAGCCCTCTCTGTGTTCATTTTTTGCATCCTCCTGGTCTTTCACTGCAGGTTTTGTCATCTGTGCATGATCTTATATCACATTCAAATGGTCTGTGTTCACTGGAAAAATAGGTGTTCTTCATTCCTCGGTGCATCACCTCTATTAGCTTAGATTTATTTTATGCATCTTCTTACCTTGTCTCCTTGGTAGATTAGATTAGGTTTTGAGAAAACCCTCTGCATATTTCATGTGCATCTGAACATAGGAATAGGAACCAACCTTCTCTGGAGAATCCTTTCTCAAATTTTCAAGTCCCACACTTGGAGAAAGGATTCAATGTTATGCAATCACACTGGATGCCAAAGTTATCAACCTAGAAACCTGACTTGCATCCAGGGGTACTGTGATTTTGCACTAACAGGATGATTGATCAAATATGGGATAAAGTGAATGTCATAATATGAGATGTAAAGGAAAAATAATGTGTTTACTTATACCTTGACAAAGTGAATGTTAGAATATAAGGTGTAGTGATGGATTACTCTTATCTTTAACAAAGTGAATATTAAAATAAGAGGCTTGGAGATGAAAATGAAATCAATCAAATTTCAACAAAGTGAATGTTGAAATAAGAGGCTTAGAAATGAAAGAGGCCTGTTCAAATTTATAAAAAGTGAATGTTGAAATGGGAGACGTAGAAAAAGAAAAGAAGGGACTATATCTTAACAAAGTGAATGCTAAAATATAAGACAGAGAAAGAGAATAGATGTGCTTAAATTTTGACAAAGTGAGTGTCAAGATATAAGACTGAAGGAGATGCAAAACATTGTTGATTGGTGATTGAATTATGATTGTGCTTAATACTTGATAAAGTGAATATCAAAGGACAAGACTCGGAATGAAATGGGTTGGATAAAACTATGATATGGGTATCCAAGATTTAAGACTTAGACGTGATAGAGATTGGATGATGTGCTTAAACTTTGGAAGGGGGGTCCAAACAGTAAGACTTAGACCCTGAGAAATTCAACTTCAGAATGGGTATCCAAAAAGAATTTACGAAGTTTGAGAAGAGATTGGATTTGGATGAAAATGGAATAAAGATGTGATTTCAGTGAAGAAAGTGAATTACAAATTAAAGTTAATCAAGAAAAATATTTGACCAAGAATGACAATGGTAAGGAGGATTTGTCAAGTAACTTGGCTTGGTTGGTCAAGCTTCCTAGATATGGCTCTTTCGCTTAAATACCAAGTGTCTATCCGAACAAGCGCAATACACTATTTCTAGTTTCCGGATTTACTTTGTCCCCCTTGATTAACAAATCCAAATTTTACTCCGCTCGATCAATCAAACTGGGTCTGTCACTATGGATAACATTGGATCTAATCCTCACAAAGGTGTACTAATCAAGTACGTAGGGGATCCCATTTCGTTGGCCAGTTCCCTTGAGGATACCAACTACTTTGGGGTTCCTGTGGCACTCCTCACAATGAGTTTCTGGCCCCTTGCCATACACTTCCCATAGTTACAATGGATGGGGAATAAAACCTTCTTTGAAAATTTAAATTGAAAAAGTGTTTTATAAAGTGTTTTAAAGAAAATATGATAAAGTTTTGGTTGTCACGATTAAGGCAACCGGCAATTAGTAATCTGGTTGAATGTTTTAAGGTAATTTTTGTAAGAGATGGTCCTGCAATCAACGAGCTAGTATTTTTTCTCTAGCAATGAAATAACAAAAGGACAAGCTCACCATTGTTTCTAATTTTCAAGATCACCCACAAGGGTGCAAGAAATAGAGCATATATGGTGGGCTTATCTAGATTAGATTAAATGATAACTAATAGCAAAATAAACACTAAAATTGATTAGTTATGAGAAACCCACAAGAACAGGATTAAGAATAAAAATAAAATAGTTTTAAGAACATATTTAGAATGCTGGAAAAATGCATAAATCAATAAAACACAGTGACAGAACGCTAGCGTGTGCACTAGGATGCGCTAGCATGGGATAGGCTACACTAGCGCGTGCACTGAGGCGTGCATGCTAGCGTGACAGGACACGTTAGCACATGCAAATGAACACATTTATATAACAAAGGTATTTTTCCAAACATAGGGTAGAAAATAGTTTAACACTAGTGCATAAACTGATGTGTTAGTGTGTGCAAGGAGAGATTTGAATGCTAGTGTGTAGAATGCTATGCTAGTGCATGTAAAGGACAAAGAAGGAAAACAAAGGTGAAACGTTAGAACGTGTAGCGCTACGCTAGCGCATGAAGTGCTCCGCAAGCACATGAAGTCCTACGCTAGTGCACTTCACGAGTCAACATTAGTCACATAATAGTGACTACGCTAGTGACACAAGTTTCTTGTAGGTGCTCAATTTTTTGTAGAACAATACAACAAATTGATTGTTTTTGAGGATGGTTTCTCAGTTCTCTTCACGAAACACTCCCAAATTTGGATACAATTGGTGTGAAACACAAACAAAGAACACACAAATGAAGCCAGTTTTAGGAAGAAATGAGCTAAAAACAATAAATAATTGCATGGATTGTCTCCACCATGAGCGTGTACTAGAATGTATGCAATGAAAAAAATGAAAGTAAATGAAGAAGTAAGCAAATACAAAATGAAAACCTTTCCTTAGAGTCTTCTTGTAATGTCAAGATGAGATCGCTGAAGTTTTAATACACTTGTTGGATCTCTTGGGATTGTTTGATTGTGGATGCTCCAATTTGGTCTCCAAATGAAGAAGAAATGCTAGGAGCATGAGTGAACATGAGAAAAACCTTTCGGTATATGATTTTGAATGAAAAATCAACAGAGTTTTGTTGCAATTGATTAAAGCTTCCAAAGATGAATTGTAAAGGAAAGACCCTCCTATTTATAGTTGAATGAGAGGCCATGGATTGTGGATCAAGGTTTGAATGAGTTGCAAGATCATGAATACAGTTTTCTTAAATAGCCATTTGATTTGTTCTGTGTAATTGGATGGTTTGGATTTCCATTAAGGGGTAATGAATTTTTGGTTGGCAATAGGATTTTTTACGAGAAGTTGGTTGTACGTGAATTATTGTTGCTTCCACATTTATATAGTTCTAGAACTTGAGTGGAGTGAGCTAGTTCAACTTGAGTGACTAGGATAGTAAAGTGGAGCTAAGTGGAGGGTGAGTGGAGTGAGCTAGTTCAACTTGAGTGTCGAGGATAGTAAAGTGGAGCTAAGTGGAGGTTGAGTGGATAATTAATTATTTAATTAAATTAGCCAAGACATATATGAGTATGGTTGAAGCATAATTAAAATTATTTAAATTAATTCTAAATGGATGTGGGTGAATAATTATAGTATGATAAATTAATTAATATCAATTTTAAAGGGATGTAGATTTGGTATTGTTCAGACCAAAAAGTAGCACCCTAGGATTTTTCTATTACAGATCCCTACTTTTTGCTAACATGTGATGATCTCACAAGTGTGGGACTTGCAGAGTAAGATCAACCTCCAAAGAAGGTTGGTTCCTCTACCTAATCATAATATTAAACTACTCCTAAGGAAGGAAATGTAGCTATCTATTATATTCTATGATTCCAAGGGACCAGGGAAAGAGAAAGGTGTATGAAATTGTAAAATCCTAAGGTAAGGGAGGTGATAAAACCAAGAAGATGGTGGAGAGAAACTCTCAAATGAGGAAAAATAGAATCAGAATGATGAAGGAGAAGGCAGGTACGAGTGCCATAATCCAAAACAACCTTCATAACCTTCATTTTCAAGGAGCACAAACAGAATTAGATTCTAGAAAGAGAACAAAATATGAAAAAAATACCTGGAAAGGTAATGATAGGAATGAATTTGGAAAAGTTTACACAAGCTAAGACAGATTGATAGCCAAAAAACAAGTATCTTATTGCTTTATAAATATACACAATAAACTACAGTGAAAATGAAAGGCAAGATTTCATCATACAGATGCTCAAATCGGTGGTGTGAAAGCTCATATACGCATATATGACCACTCAAAATAGACAAGCATTACAAGAATGTCCAACCCCTACAAATGAGCCATCACTTTACAATATATAGAAAATAGGAAAGAGGGGGAATTAGAGGGGAAAAATAGGGAAATTCAAATCAAGACCTTCACCCATCAATAATATATATTAAATTATATGAAAAACCATGATGGGCACCCTGCCAAACCCATCCCTGCATGATATTTTTCTTGTTGAAGAAGGAAGAGCACCATAATCTCGCCATATATGGTTGTTGAGATACCTAGGACTTGCATCTTTTAATGATGAAGAACACTTCTTCTTCATTTTCTCCCACCTATTCTCACCTCAACTCAAGCTTTTATGGTTCCATGATGAAGAGGATGAAAATACCATTTCCAATGATATAAATTTTATTAAATTTGGACAATCTGTGGAGGAAGATATGTCCATTTGGGTTGAGGGGGTATCACATGAGGTGAATACATGGCAAGCATCCTTGATCGGCCTTTAGATTTACAATTCACAATAATGTTACCATTTACCCCCTTTGTATTGTGGATGTTATCTGGTATTTAGGGAACTCGGGGAACTATGGAACCTGGGTTTTCTTATGCTTAGTTCTGTTCTTGTGGCCCTGATTCTCAGCAATACATTCCTTTCTCAATCCCTTTGCATTGTGGAAATTTTCCCTCCTCGGGGAATTCACGTCCCCACGGAAACTTGCTACCTTAGTTCCTTCTTGCGCCTGAAATCCCGTACTACTCTACTTTTTTGGCACTCCTTTTCAAAGTGCAAAATATTAGAAATGAGGGGAATTCCATGCTATCTTTCAGAGGAACTAGTGCATTGTGTTCTCAAAATCTTCATCCCCGCCCATAATACATTATGTTCCCTCGTTTCCAATGTCAGCCTTTTATAGTCATTTTTGTTAAGCAATGCGGGGAACCATTAATCCATGAAAACTTGTTCCCGAGTTCTTTCTTGCTATTACCTGAAAATTGGTAAAACACTTGGCTTATCCAAACTCCCATTTGTATTGTGGCTTTGTATTTCCTGGGAATGCAGACTAGCAGAACAAATGACCCTAAATATCTGAGTTCCTCCAATAGCCATCAAACACCCGCATCTTCCGCAATACATTCTGAAATGACCATGGCTCGATATCATTGTTTTTGACCAGTTGATCATTTTCACCAAGTGTTTTCTATCTTCTTAAACTGAGGAGCTAGGAACTCCTCATTAGAGAATGTTTCCAAAAATCAAAAGTTCCCAGAACATGAAAAATATTTCTGAATTTTGTTGATGCTTCATCAAGATCCTCTAAAATGCCCGAGTCCATTTTTCAATAAGTTACCTAAATGCATTTTACCATGGAGAATTTCATGGATAACAATTTGGTGACTCATGGGGCCTAATCTTCCTATCTAGATTGAAAAGATCAGTGGCCTTGAAGCATCCATTGGGCATGGAGTCATCCTAATAATCATGAAAATTGCTCCAAAATTGAATTTCTCACCCCAGGTCCACCTAAAACACATACTTGAACTGAAATTGATCCCAAGCTTGAACTAATCACTCTCATCATAAATTTTTTTAAAATTTAAGTTTTATGAGAGTGGAAAATTGTTTCAACTTGGTATTTCATCATGTTTCCTCTTCCAGATATGATGAAACTAAAAATGCTAGACTAAACCAATCTAAATGCATACTGTTTTGATCCTGTAACTTTGATATGTTAGGGCTGAATGGATGAAATCTGAATGCTACCCCAAATTCTGATTTTAGTTACTCTGCATTTGTTCCTATGAGAGTATATAAATGATCCTTGAAACTTTGGAAATCCTCATCTCCACAGACTTCCTCTGTAATCCTTCATGAGCACTGTGCAACGAGACCTTCCAAAAGTAACAAAACTGTGTAAAACACTTAGGGAAACTAAAACTACTCTACCAACAAGACAATGTGCTGAAAATCAATTAGAGGAATTGAAAACAAAACTACTATGTACAAGGGAGGAACTTCACTTTAGTAGCAATGCTTTAGATAGATCCCATTGACTGGGAATTGTAACTCTTCTCCATCCAATCTTGACAAATTGAAAGCATTGTTGTTCTTACAACCTGAAATGATGTAGGGACCACTCCATATTGCATCAAAATTTGAGTGTTTACCTAGTTTGGCCCTATCTGCATCCCACTTTAGAACTAAGTCTCCTTCTTGGAAGCTCCTAGTTTTTTCCTTCCTATCAAAACCATCTTGATCTGAGCTTGATCCTTTTGCATTACTTGCACTACTTGGTTTCTCATATCCTCTAGCTCCATGAGCACTGCATACCTGACTTCCATGGTCTCAAATTCAAATAACTCTAGTTACTTAATGAGCTCCAATGCTGGTAATTCAATATGTATTGGTATCCTTGATTCTTTTCCATAAACCAATTTATAGGGAGAGCTTCTAGTTGATCTTTTAGGTGTAATTTTACCATCCCACAAAGCTAATTTCAGTTTTTTTGTGCCATGTTCTTTGATTCTCATCTAAATTCCTCCTTATGATCCTCAAGAGATTTTTGTTTATGGACTCAACTTAACCATTACTGTGGGGATAATAATTTGAATATGTGCTCAAGTATATACCATTTTTAACAACCCAATCATATATTTTTGTTCCAAGAAAAGCTAAAGTGCATTATCAGAGATGATTATGGAAGGAACACCAAATATACCCACAATACCTTCATAGAAATCTAAACTGTTGGCCTCATTTTCTTCCTTCAGTGCAACTTCCTTCATCCACTTAGTGAAATAGTCTATGGCTGTTAGAATCCACTTGTGGCCCATACTTGAATTTGGATTGCTCACTCCATTGAAGTCCAATGCCCATTGTATGAAAGACTGGTCTACAAAGATGGGGTGGAGTGGAAGGGATGCTAGTTTTTCTTTTCTTGTGAAGAAGGCACATTTCTTGCATTTCTTGACCCATGAATAACAATCATTGAAGAGACTAGGCCAATAATACCCAACCTTCATGATCCTGAGGGATGTTACTCTTCAGAGAAAAATGACCTCCCGCTTCTCCATCATGGAAACTCATGTAATACCTTCTCTATACTGATCTATTTTGATGCATCTTAGGAGAACACCATTCACATATTTCTTGAATAAAATGCCATCAACAAGCACATATGGAATGGATTGAAGTCTGAAATACCTTCTCTTATCCTTGGTCAACCCTTGAGGGCATTGAACCTTTTTGGAGAAAGTGCACCACATCCTGAGTCTAACAAGAGTTGGGAAAAATAATCAGTTGGTTGTTCCTAATTATCTTGAAGCACTAAAATGGTCTCTTCATTAGTTTGATTGACTTAAAAATAGTTTCTCACATAGTCCCTTGCCTCTAACTAGCTTAGTCACCTTCATATCAATGCCATATTCCATCACCTTGGTTATCCAACCAACCCTTTTCTCATTTAGATCCTTTTTCAAGAGGAAGTCCTTCACACCAACATGTGAAACTAGTAGATGAATCTTGTTGTTTGACACCAAATGTCTGGATTTCTTTAAACTTCTTATAACAAAAGGACATGTTTCTCAATGAATGAATATCTTACCTCATAATCTTCAATATTTTGGCTGAAGAATGCAACAGGTTCTCCAAATCCTTCTTCATTCATCTGCACCAATATAGTAGATATTTCTATCTACCCCTCCAAAAGTGTACAAGATGAAATCTTTCGAAAAATTTGGGTTAATGAGAGTTGGTGCTTGTGCAATATCCCACTTTATAGCTTCAAAGTGGTCCTTTCCTTCAGCTTTCCATTTGAAATTCACGCTCTTCTTCAAAATCAATTTCAAAGGCTTGAAAAGATTGGAAAAATTTGGAACAAACCTTCTGACAAAGTTAATTCTTCCTAAGAAGCTTTGGAGTTCTTTCTTGTGGCTTGGAAATGGAAATGCAAGGATGAGATTAACTCTCTCCAGATCAATGGTTAATCCTTCTTTAGAAATAATGTGTCCAAGGAGTTTACCTTCATGAGATAGAAAGATACATTTCTTAGGATTGAGAGAAACTCCAAACTCCCTACACCTTTCAAATACATGTCTCAGATGGAGAAGATGATCAACTGCATTCTTGGAGAACAATGTGATGTCATCAAGGTACACAAGAACAATGTTGTTGAGAAATCCCTTGAATTCCATAGCCATGTCTCTTAAGAACATTGCTCCAACATTTGATAGACCAAATGAAATTTTTCTATAAGTATAGGTTCCCCATTTTGTACTAAAGATTGTCTTGAAATGATCCTCTTCCTTTACCATGATTTGATTATACCCTGAGTATCCATCTAGAAGAGAAAACCTCTCAGAACCTACTACCATTTGTAAAATTTGTTCCATAGAGGGTAGTGGGTAATGGTCTTTTAGGGAAGCCTTGTTCAGATCTCTAAAGTCCACACACAACCTGATTTCTCCATTCCTTTTCCACACTGGGACTAGATTAGCCACCCATGATGAGTGCTTAATGGGAAAGATAATACTTTCTTCAATTAACTTGTTCAATTCTTTCTTCATTAAGGGCTCAATGTGGGGATTGAAAGGCCTTTATTTTTGTCTAACAAGATTAGAAGTTGGATCCAACTCAATGGTGTGATGAGCTAAGCTAGGATCAAAAGCTATAAGGTCTTCATAGCTCCATGAAAAATATCAACAAATTCTTGACAAAGTTCTACAAAATTCATGTTTTCTTTGTGAAGTGCTCACCTTGACCAATTTGAATAAATTTGTCCTTTACCAACTGAGATGGGTTCTGAATATTCACCTTTGACTGTTATGTTTGCTTTTTATTTTATGAATTGGTCATTGGGGTTAAAAATGGACTCCAAGGTTACTAGGCCCTTGGGTAACTTGTTTGATCTGAGCTAGAACCACTTGGTCTCCATATTGCTTCTCCAACTTGTCCTGATTTCTTGAAGAAAACTCAGGCTCTTCTTGAATAAAATTGATAATTTACTGATCATTCTCAAATAATTTCCATAATTGTGACATTATCTGGTATAGAAGGCCTTACTATCACCTTGATGTGTGGTTGATTTTTGTCTCTTTTACATTCTCAACAACATCAAACCTTTCTCCAATTGCAACAACCTATCAGTAGTTTCATTTTCTTTTCTTGGAATGGTCATGGATGTTGAAATATTCAAAATCCTCCAAAAGATCCCAAAAATTTATGCTTGTAGGCCTTGAGAAAGTTATTTTTGGTTGCATTTGATCCTCTGACTTGGTTCACAATTAGCTCACTGTCTCCAAAAGTCTACAAATTTTTGATGTTCTTTCTTCCTTTCCCATTGAAGACCATGGATAAGGGACTCATACTCTCTTTTTCTTGGAGTAGATGAATTGGAACCTAAAATATGAGTAATATTTGATACCTTTAGGAGACACAAGTACTACACCTCCTCCTACACCTTTCTTGCTTCTTGATCCATCAAAGAACATCTACTAAATGCCATTATCATCTTCATCAATTGGCTTAGTGGCACTAGGTAGGAGTGTATTTTCTTCATGTAGGTAGTAAATACCAGGCCAACCTCTTCAATATCCTAATATGGATCAAATTTAATAGCACTTATGTGCCCACTCATCAAGTAGAAAATCAGGAATTGCCCCAATCTGATTATTTATCTCTTGAGTTCTTAGAAAATATCCTTGATAAAAAATAGTAAATTGACATTGATAGGGCTAGGCACATAAGGTTCTATATGATATGTAGAAATTGGTTCAAAATTGATAGTGGCCTTAGTGCCATACCTGGTCCTGAAGATCATGTGAGACCAATCAGACTGATAAATATCCTCCAATTTTGGTGGTGAAATCTCTAAGATGGACATAAGGAAAAGAGTGGAGGTAATCAATTATGAAGATGTCTTGAGGAATGAGACATTTGGGCATGTGTGCAATGTAATGCTTAAACCTACTAATAAATCCCAAAGTTCCTACTACTGTCCCATCCAAATTGCACCACTCCTTTAGAAAGAGATTCATACTTGAGACCTACCTGGTTTGCAATCTTCTTTGGCATCACTGAGTTGTTTGCTCCAAGATTCAATCATGCAATTGTGCACAAAGTTAATCCCAATCATCAAAGATACATAAAATGGAGAAGAATTCATGTTATTTCTTTTATCATTTTTTGCATTACATTGGTGATTACATTGTCTTATTCCTTGGATGACTCACTTGGGATAGACAAGTTAGCCATGGTTGCTTGCAATAAATCCCTCTGTCCCGGAATCGTTAATGAGTCCCACATGGAAACCCATCATGTTGGTTTTCTTAATATGCTTAAGGATGTTGAATGGATTTGGATTATCCTTTTAGTGCATTTTGTTCACCACAAACTTTTCTTACACTTGAGCTGATATAAAAGGTCCCTTAGGATGATTTTACACATTTGAAACTATGTTTGGATTGCTGCCTCCTTAGAGTGTCAAAGAAGGTTAAGAAAGAACTACATTTGCTGATTTTCCCTCCTCAATAGCTCTTTTCTTAGATCTAGTATTGGAAGCCACACCTTGAGGAAGAGTTTGATTTATTCCACAAAATTCTTCTACTTTCCATTTACTAGTGAAGTGTCACTTGGGGGTGTCTCTTGAGTGACCATTTGCTGTTGGTTTTCCTCTATAAGTTTTTCTTGAGAGATAAATGCACTTTTCACCATTAAAGCTTGGTTCAGAATTCCATTGGGGCATGTTTCTTGGTTATGTGGAAGATGAAAAGGGAAAACCCACTCATAATCTTGCACAAGATTGTTTTGGATAGGAACCAGAGCTTGAGATGAAGAAGCTACATTTGGGTTATATGGTTGAAATGGTCTAGCAGAGGGAAATTGGTTTTGATTTTGATGTGCAACTTGGGATGGAGGCTTGTTTGGTTTGTAAGAGGGCTTATTTGGTTGGTATGGAGGCTGATAAGGTCTAAAACTTTGTGTTTGTTACCTCTTAATTGATACCAACTCATTCCCAATGTTTTCAATTGTTTCATTACCTCTTGCAACTCAGTTGAGGTTCTTGAAGAATTAGATTCTTCATTAGAACTATGATTTCTTGGGGCTAGGATAGGTGTTAACTCAGGTGTTTGATGAGAATTTGGACTCTTAATCTTAGTGAAAATAGGCATTGGAGGTTTAGGAGAAAGTTTCCCAGCCTGAATAAGACTATTCTCAGCCCTAATAACAATGTTATAGGAAGTTGGTAATGTTCTACCCCCCATAGACTGAATCATGATTGAAATATCACTATTTAAAGCCTTTAGATAATAAATAAATGCATGTTGGAGTGTAGGCCTTACCACTTGAGGGATTATGTCCCAAGTCCTTTGAAATATCATGTTAAAATCAGGCATCTGCTCATTAGGTGCTCTCTTCGTTGTTGTCAACTATTCTACCAAAGACAAGTGATCTAACGTATCCTCAAAATAATTACAAAGGGTTGTGCCAAGATCATCCCAACTGGTAATGGATGCAGGTCTCAAGATTCTATACCATTGAAGTACTTTACCCTTGAGTGAAGATGCTAGCAGCCTAACTGCTACATCATCTTCTGTAACTAAATGAACAGAGCATACATTTGAAACATCCTGAATGTGATCACCAGGAGTAAATTGATTCTCACCAGTGAAGTAAGGAATAATTTTTAGCACAACTAATGGTATGTCATGTTGTGCATTAAGAACAAGAGGACATCCACCAACAAAGTTGACAAATGGTAAATTTCTCTATGGTGCTGCCATGAATACAATAGGTCTTAAATCTCTAGATGATTGCAAGAAATTCCTACCAGGAGGTGGAGTTGAAAGGGTCCTGTTTGGTGGAGATGGTGACCTCTGAATTGGTCTATTCCCTTCCTCTTGTTATTCTTTCTAGTGATAATTGTAGGTACTCAAAAAATTCTCCTTCCGTTGTTCTAGACCTTGTCTGAATTCTTCTCATGAACTTGAGGCACTTTAACTACTGAAACTAATAAATGTGATGCTTGAAGTAGCTAGATGTGTTTCTGCAAAGCCTTTAAAGGCTGAAATTTTTCCAAGATACACACCCAAACTTGGAAAAAATAGAAATATTAACTTCTATGTCCCATCGGGCATGCCAGAACTGTTATGACCAAAAAAAGCACCCTAGGATTTTTCATGTTACATGAATGGGAAATCAATATTTTTGGGTAATATGGGATTGTCTCTCAAGTTGTGGGACTTACTACTTGAGACAAACCTCTAGAGAAGGCTGGTTCCTTGACCTAATGCTAATGCTAAACTACTCATAAGGAAGAAAATACAACTATCTAATTCTATTGTAAACTTCCAAGGGAGAGAGAGAGAGAGAGAGAGAGAAGAGAGAAAGAGAGAGAGAGAGAGAGAGAGAGAGAGAGAGAAAGAGAGAGAGAGAGAGAATCCTAAGCTAAGGGCAGGTGATAGAACCAAAAAAGGGTGGAACGACACTCTCAAATGAGGGAAAATGGAAGAAAATGAGAAAGGAGAGGGAAGACATGAGTAGCACAATAAAAAACAACCTTCAAACAACCATTTTCATGGAGCACAATAGATTTAGATCTTACAAGGAGAGTAAAAAGATGCACAAAATACATATAAATGCAATGAAAGGAAAGAAATTGTAATAGAACATAAGCTAGCACATTTTAATAACCATAAAACTAGTATTTTATTATTTTAGAAGGATGCACAATACATTACAATGAAGGTGAGAGGCAAAATTCACCTTAGGAGACACCAAATATGAGGCTTGCAGCTCATACACATGTGCAACAATTGAAAATAATGCATAAGCATTACAAGAATGTCCAACAACCTACAAATGAGCCTCACTTTACAATATATAGAAATGGGGAGAGAGGGAGAAGAGGGAAAAAGAGAGATTCGAATTCAGGCCTTCACCCACCAACAATATGCATTAATTCTCTAAAAACCATCATGAACACCCTGCCAAATAAATACCTCCATGATATTTTTCTTGTTAGAGAAGGAAGAGTACTACGGATTTAGTGGGTGTCATGAGGAACACGGGTTCTTCGTACCTTATCACAGTCCATAGTTAAAATATCCTCTTTACCTTTTATCCTTTATATTTTTTGCCTTGTGGGGATTTTTGGATTGTTGGGAACTTATGGAACTTGGAAACCGGTGCCTTGAGTTCTTTGTTTCTTTGACCCTTTATCTCTATACACCCCACTGCTTTATGATTTGTGTTGTGGATCATTTTGGCTTGCAGGGAACTGACTCACACAGGGAAATAAATTTTGTGGACCCTTTTTCCATCCAAACCCTTTGTCTCCACACCAAAAACCCTTCCTTCATATTGTGGCCTATTCACTTCCACATGAAACTCATGTCCTCACGGAACTTTCTCCTCCTCAACCTCAGTTCTCTGCACTACAATACACTCTATGCCTCATTCCTTTGTTCTTCAGCTGGAAGGCTTGTGTGGGGAACTATTTCCTTGATGGTACTTATTTTGTGTGTTTCACTTTCCTTTGTTCCACCTACATTACACTACCCTCTTATTCAATGCGTCCCAAAAGGGAATGTGGGGAACCGATTAGCCCGCAGAATTTGATCCACTTTTCCTTATCCTACCCATATTTCTACAAAACACTAACCTCTTTGTATTATGGGTCCAAACCAAATACGGGGAACCAAGGCCCCATGATAACTTGTTCTTCATGTTCCTTCTAAACTCTTTAAACCTGTAATACACAAATTTTGACCCATTTTTCCCTTTTTCCTTGTTTTTTCTAAGTCACGAGGCTAAACATGGAATCAAGGAGTTATGTATAAGAAAGGGCGAGCCTCAGAACACATCAATTTTCCATTTTAATTTTTTCTACCCTTGTCCACATCCAAATAATCACCGTATGTTATCAAAATACCTGAAAGGGGAATTTTGGATAACAAGTATATTATGCAAAGGATATAGATAGCTAAGAATGGTTAGAAATAGGTATGTAGTTTTAGTGTGTCTACAATGCCAAATATAGTGGGCTTTTTGCATTCAATTACTCTTTGGTGATTTTGAAAATTATTTCTTTATCTTATTTTTCTTTAGATAAACTTGAGCGATTAACACATAATTACCACACATGGAGACCAAGAAAGGAAAAAATCAATAAATGTAAAGGATTATGGGCTTTATCTTCTTCTGAACAACCAATGTTCACTAGAGAATATAAGAAATTTTAGTACCAATGAAAATTCGATGAGTGTATGGGTTTGATAGGAACTTATGTAAGTGATAATCTTTTGTTTCATTTAGAAGGATATGAATCTCCTTTTTATGGGAGAAATTGAGTGACTTATTTAGTAAGGTGGATCACATGAGAGCCATATAACTTGAAATTGATACCACTTCTCTTAGTTTTGAAGATATTTCATCAATAATATACTATCTTACTAATTTCAAGCACTTGTTGACACAGTTGAAGGGGAGTGGAAGAGATCAAAAAGATGAAGAGCATGTTTACCTAATTCTATCCAAGTTGCGAGGTCCATTCCAAATATTTGCT
Source organism: Taxus chinensis (assembly GCA_019776745.2). Classification (NCBI taxonomy): domain Eukaryota; kingdom Viridiplantae; phylum Streptophyta; class Pinopsida; order Cupressales; family Taxaceae; genus Taxus; species Taxus chinensis. The sequence goes on along the minus strand of CM034151.1, from coordinate 308,272,119 downwards.
TCTACCTTTTTCTCTAGTATGGAAGCATTAAGTGACACATTCCAAATGCCTACCTTAGAAATATTTTGTGAAAGACATACTAGGGAAGAATCCAAAATGTTTAATCTTGAGTCTCCTACCTCTCAAAAGGAATTAATAACATCTTATTCTAAGTGAAAGGGAAAACTAAAAGGTAAATCCAATTTCACCCCTTTTCCATATCAAACTACTCCTAAACTTAAAGAGAATAACTCTAGACCCAAGAAGTCTTCTAAATCGAAGAATAAGTCTAGCCTTTCATGTTATTTTTTTGGGGGTTGTGATGTAGAAACTAGGTGTTGGAAGAGAATGAAAGCCTTAGAGGATGTAATAAAAAAACACAAAATATCTATCTCCACTTCACCTCCTTTTAATGAGCATGAAAAAGTAGTTATTGTTGTTGAGAGATCTCAATCAAAAATTGCAGATGGTTGGGTTATTGATTCTGGTGCTTTTCATTACATGAATTATTCCAAGGAGTCTTTTGTATCTCTAGGTTTGATTTTTACTCCCGAAATTGAGGTTGGAGATTCTTCCTTTCTTTTTGTTAAGAGAAAAGGTGACACACATCTTGATTGTGGAAGCATCAATGATGCACTGCATGTTCCTAACATCACTACAACTATGCTTTATGTATATCAAAATTGTCATTCTGGTCAAGACGAGACAATGAATTTTACACCACAAGGGGTAGAAGTATGAACCTTATTGGAGTATCATTCACTTGTTGCTAAAAGTATTGTTGATCATAGTTCTAGACTATACTACTTTGAGGCTTTTGAAGAAACTTCATCAATAAGGACATACTTGGTTTCTCATAAATATTCAATGAGTAAGCTTTAGCATGAAATATTTGGACATCTCAATTACAAATATTTGAAGGAGTTGAGCACTCATGGTGCTGTTGATGGTCTTTCTATAGTTTCTTGTGTTGAGAGAGTTCACCCTGGTTGTGCATTAGGGAAACAACATCAAGATCCATTTATTAAGGGTATGTCCAAGAGAGCTCTTTACCGCTTGAGCTTGTGCATAGTGCCTCGATGTTGTTTCCTACTCCCTCTTTTAATCGAGCTAAGTATGCACTTACATTTATTGATAATTTCTCGAAGCATACTTAGGTTTATTTTCTCAAGTACAAAAGTGATGTTTTTTCACACTTCAAATTGTTTAAGGATTTGTTCAAGAAACAATCTTCTAGTTATATAAAGAACATTTACACTACCATCTATGGAGGCAGGGCATAGGGAAGTGGTTACAGAGAGTCAAAAAATTATTTAGCTCTGATAGTTATTGACAGAGTTTAGATTCCCACTGGATTCACTGAATGTAGTTTGGTGTGACAACCAAAGTGTTAATCAAATTTCCCGTAACCCTGTTGAGCACCATTGGACCAAGCATATTGAGGTTCACATACATTTCATTCATCAACACATTTAGGATGGAGTTATTTTCTTGGAGTACATTCTAACTCAGTAACAAGTTGCTAAAATCTTAATGAAGCAGTGTGCATCACCTTGCTACATTGAGTTGTGTGGCATGCTTGGGGTTTCAAAAGTTGTCCTTGGGGTGTTTGTGAGGAAATATGCATTCTTCTTTCTCTTTCTTCTAGCAAGATTTTCTTTCCTAATTTTGGTTTAATATTTATTAATGGATATATTGTACATGAGTACTTAATCAAGCACTGTTATTGGGACTCATATTGTAGATATGACACTTTTTGTTTTAGGCCCTCGGATTCACTTGAGGGGGGATGTTATAGTAGGTTGTTTACCTTAGCTCCTATTCACCTAGGTACTTTATTTATGTTCTATTTTTTAGTTATCCTCACTCACTTATGTGGGGATATTTATTTTATCTTATTTATATATTAGGAGGATATTATCTAATTATTGGGTATAGCTCTTTCCTTGATCTATGGTCTTGACTAGTTTGATCTATGATCTTGACTAGGTTGATATATGGTCTTGACTAGTTCTATCCTTGATTTATGGATTGATATATGGCTTTGAATATTTCTTAGATTAAACTTCCTTACCTATATAAGCAAGGAGCTTCTCATCATACTAGAGATAGTTCCATGACATATAATATATGATATTGCTGCTCTTTGTTTGTAAATATTTTTGTAAGGTTATTCTGTTGAATTACTTTTAGCTTATTGAATGTGATGTCCCATTAACATTTGATATATTTGTGTCTTGGAGAAATGCAGTTATCATTCCTTTTATATAATTATAACATTAATATAATGAAAATTTGAGGAACTTTCCAATTTTTACCATGGTAAAATGTTACAAATAGGATTGTCTTGTGGCTATAGGGTTTTAGGCTAGTGAATTACAACTTATACAATGGTTGAGATAAAAAATGAAAATATTAAATATCTTTTAATGGTAGTGAAAGATTTGGGACGAGGAATAGAATGTTGGTGTGTGTCATTATCCACATCATATGGTGTGTCATTTGACTTAGGTGAGGTCATAGGTCTTAGGTGTCCTAGGGGGTATGACGGTCCATCATAGATTTTATCATACATGTTAATGTGCATTAGTGCATCATAACAAATTTACTTTTCATTTCAGTAATATAACTCCTCTTCTCTAGTTGAGGAGGCATGATTATCATGCATTGGGGGTTACACAACACCCCTATTTGTACCCATTTTCTTTAGATCTATGAGAAGATGAGTGAGATATTTTCTTTGTATGCACATTTCATAGTTGAATACCTGCCATTTGAATGTAACTCAGTTGATGTGCATGTTATCCCACATGATTCTTGTTTTCAATTTCTTCATCGTGGTATTAGAACATGTTGTTGGGATCCACACTACTCTCCATTTTTCGTTGCCTACTACTCTTGATTCATGATCTTAGTGGTTCTTATGCAATATTTGTAATGGTTATTATATTTGGGAATTATTTGTATTGATTTGGTTTTATTCAGGTTCACATCTTGTTCGAATTACTTGGTTCATGTGTTCCAAAGTTTTATTGTAGTTTCAACATTCCAGGTTAACGTGCAGTGTTTTTTGGTCTTTGAAAAGTAGTGAAAGGTATATTTTTGGACCAACTTGGCCCTAATTCACCAAGTTGGGAACTAAGATGGTCTAACCAGCTCATTGCTTGCCCTTTCTGGCTTACCTTGACATTTCACTCACCAACCCTAGCTCATAACTCAGTATGTGTGCATTTCATCTGTCTCACTTTGCCTTGACTCTGTTTACTTCGCTTGCTGACTCCTTCTCTATTGGATTCCCTCTAGCTTTTGTATTGCCCTTGTTGGAGTTTTCTCAACCTATCTGTTTCTACATTACATTGGCTTCCTTGTTGCTTTGTCTGTGTTTTCCTTACATTGTCCCGTGCCTCTACGAGCTCATTCCTACTCATCGCTTCTTTAGAATTCATCCACATTCCCTCTATTTCGTGCATCCTGTACGTGGGTTATTTCCCTGGGTATTTCATTATTTCTCTAGGTATCTCATACCTCGACCGTTACCTTGCTCCATGCCAATGCCCATTCCTCTTTCAGATTACTTCCCACTAGATTCAACTTGGCTGCTTGGACTCCACCAGCTCATCCTAAACCCTATCATGAATAGCTCGCCAGCACTCTGCAACTTGTGCTTGACATGTGTCCTATGCATCTTAGCCTTAAATCCATGCACTAGCTAACCTGACTCAGTTCATCAATTCACCACATGTAGCTTGACAGATCACCTCTCCGCTAGCTCACTCAGATGTAACTTTGCACTTTCCCTTAAGATCGACACCCTGATCCTAGCTCGACATTCAACCACCTTAGCATGTGACTCACCATCTGACCTCGTCAGTAGCTCACCCCAACATGTGTCAAATTGGCTCACCAATCCCCATTGTTCGTGCACCAGTTTGACCTCTCGACTAGGCACAAAACTTTCTGGCCAACCCAAACAACTTCCAAATTACCTCACCAGGAAGCTTGCCCCCTCCTCCATGCAGGTCACCTCGTTAGCTCGCCAATAAGCTCACCAAGCTGATCTGGCTCACCCTTAAGCCCAGGAACCTCTTTTCACCCTCTTTTAGGGTTTTAATCATTTTTTCCCTTTTTATAATTAGATCAAGCCTAATTAATTGAAAATTAATCAATATTCATCATCAAGGGGGAAGTACCTTTTTTGGGATTCATTATAGGGTTAACGAGATTTTGCAGGCCATTTTTTTGGCTCATCATCATTGTAGTGCTCTTCTTTCCTTGCAATAAGAGAATCCCTCTTTTACGTTGTGAGACACCTTCTCTCATAATGAACACTATTTTTTCTCATTGTTCTTGCTCATGCCATTTTGTGCTTGTTTACATGTTGTTCCTCTACTTTCGAATGAGACTTATTTTATCCTCCACTCTTGTGTGATTCATTGCTTACTTGAAGGTGAGTCGGCAATTATCCCATGTTACATGAAAACACCTTATTATAATCAACACACTACTTATAAAGTGCCACAAATAAGGAGGTTATCAATGTTCTTGGGTGTTGTATTGCATGCATATGCATTCTCGGCTAATTCTGAAGTATTGTAACATTGTGTGTAGTATTTCACCCTTCTATTCTTGAATTATTCACTTCTTGTGGATGCACCATGGAGATTTCTTTTCCTAGACCTATGCTTCATAGGACTATTTCTACATTATAGCCTCTACCTCTTATTCTTGGTAGGGCTAACTATGCACTATGGCTTTCAAGTGTAAAATGTTTTCTCACTCGCGATGACCTCCATCTCTACTTGTATGGCTGAGTACCTACCCCTAGTGATCTTGATCAGCTTGAGGACTGGCTTGACACTTGTAGCATGGTCATTGGTCATTTTATGGCATATAGTTCTAGGCCTCTCCACCTTCATGTGGCACACACAGAGTGTCCTTGCACTATTTGAAGCATTCTTCAATCCTTATTTGGATACCCTTCAAAGACTACCATTGCTACTTCTCCTATTGATACAATTGTCTCATCTTCCTCTTCATATGATGATAGTTATGCTAACACATAATTGTTTTTTCCCATCTTTGATGATGAGGATTGTTCTTATAGTTCTGACGATGAGAGTACTACTGAGGAATCCTTCTTCCTTCTCTCGGCCACCTTCTAGAGAATGTTGACACTCCTCCCTTCCCATCAGACATAAAGAATTATTATTCCCAACATCATACCATCATTACATATGTCTCCTTTCCACTTCTAATGTGTGAGGCCATTTCCACGCCTCCTTCATATGATGATTCATACATGTCAGACATCACTCTTCTGTTTTTCGAGCCACCCTCTTGGGATGAGTATCTTCCAGACCTTCATTGTCTCTTTGCAATTCCTACTTGTGATGTAGTACAAGGAGTTTCTCTTCCTTCTATAGGTGTTTGGAGGGTTCCTTCATCTCCTTTATTGGGAGTGTCCCTTTTGGGACTCTTATCACTTCCACTTTTTCTTACGACCCCCTGTGCCCCGCATCTCATTTCGCAACCTAACCTCATCACCTAAACCTTACACAATTATTTATTAATTACCTTATAATTAATAAATCCACATCACCATACCTGCCACCTCATGTCGCCACCTCATCATGACCTAGTCTTAACCCTAAACTAACCTAATTAAGACCTATAACTTGGTCCAATTCCACACCTATGACTAATTACTCCTCATCCGCACCTAAAACCAACTTCATAATGACTTGACCAAGCCCGCTACCAATCCCTCGGAAGAAAAGGAGGGAAAGCTGGCTATTTTACCAAAAATAGCCCGCTTTGACCTGACCGATACCGGTTCCTACTCGACCGCCGTCGGTTGCGTAACCACCATCGGTTCCCCGTAAATGACCACTTCCAACCAAAAACAAAGATGGATTTTTCATTTGATCGAGAAGAAAGAGAAATCATCGAAAGGATCCAGATTTGCTTGGCCGAGCAGAGACAAGTGAAGAAACAGGAAGAGTTTGCAGAGAAGGACATCAAGCCCAAGACTGCAACTGAATAACCAGAGCCCAGTAACACTCATCCGAGCATCAGAAGAGGAGATAACTCATCTTGGATTGTCAGATCATCCAACTTGGGTCCTGTCTTCATCATCACAGTCCTGAAACCTGCATCTGCATCAGGGACTAGTGAGTAGTGTTTTATATATGTTTCTAAGCACCATTTTCTTGAACTGTTGATTAATAGTAATCATAAGTTTATTCCTAGATCTACTACCAGCAACATACTGCACTTAACCTTCACCCATACATCCTGATATTGCCCAGAAGGCCATTTTACCACACTCTGAGTCTTCCCTATCCTCCCGTCATTCCCCTAAGCCATCCCCCAATCTTAATAACCCCACAATCACCTTGCAACCCACCTCTATCCAGAAGCACTTAGATTGCTGACCCTACCGGTATCGTTTATCCCCTACCGGCAGCGGTTCTCTAACCGCGGTCGGTTACCCAGTGACCGGCGTCGGTCACTGTGACTTATACCCCAAAACCCTTTTCTCACCTATTTGCCACCTAACAACCTCAGATCCAGTCTGGTTTATCCCTATAACTCAACCTGAACGTACCAACGACCAGTAACCGAACAAACAACGTGACGCTTTATTATTGATAATTTAGTTTCTATTGCTTTGTAGCGAGATACCTAAATCGTGATTTTGCAATAGCTTTCTTTGTTATCATTTGTGTTAAATCGTATTAAAAGGGGAACTGACCACCTTCGAAAGGAAGTTTTATATTTCCTGGGCCTAAGGCAGATCCCTCATTTATTGTCTAATTAAAATCTGGTGGTCTTGTATTCTTACTTGCAGGTAGTCCTTCCAAGACAAAAAGGAGTTCTTCGCAGTCGATCTGATCTTTCTCTACGGTACGCGCACACCATCTCAACATTTAACAGGTATTCCTCCTAGCCCTAACCCTTATCTGTTTCTCAAAGGAATGATAGGATAGAAGCAAGTCTATTCTGCAGAGCCGAAACCATTCCGTGCGAAACATTTTGGCACGCCCGGTGGGACCCATTTCAGGTTTCTGTTTCTCTTGCTTGTTTTCATTTTAGGAAGCATACTTGCTGTTGCTGTTTTTGTTATATTTAGTGAAGAATTTGTCTTGCTTTCCTAGTTTCACATTAGTGAAAGTCATCTTTTGCTTCATCGAATATCATTTTCGATTTGGGTTTAAAACACGTGCATTACATTCTTGCTTGCTGTTTTCAATTCTAGTGAACATAGACTAAGTAACAGGTCGTACACGTGGGGGTGATTTCCATGGTATTGACAGGAAATTAATCTTACTTTCACTACACAACACATACCGAATCACTTCATAATTAACACAACAGCTCAAAACATCCCCCCTTTTCCGCGGTATTCCTCCGCCCGATTGAGGTAACCTTATAAGCCAAAACAAACTTGACATTCCCCCTAAGTCTTTTGTTTAGGATTGACATCATTCCGCGTCTAAAGGCATAAGCCCACAATAATTAAAATTAACCCTAGGGTTAGTCTCTGGATTTGCGTGTGCATCTTGCTTGTTTTCAGTTCTGTTTTCTCTGTTATACACTGTCTTCTGTGATTACCTTAGAACAATTTGATAAATGCACTGAGCGTTGTTAACAATCAAATCAGCAGCTTCTTATATTTTCTTATACCAGTCTTATTACACCGACATCGGTTAACTGACCGACGTCGGCTATAGTCTAACCGACATCGGTTACCAGACCGATATCGGTTACTGTCTTTTACAGTTCCTGACAAACCAGCAACTTACCAATTTCACCATTCTGAGTCTGTTTCTGTTCTTGATAGATTGAAACCCTACTGTGTACTCCTGTCCATGGTTGTTATCACTCGAAAGCAAGCCGCCGCCATGGTTTCACATGCTTGCTCTGTTCCTTTGCCTGAATCACCCCCTTCACATTCTGTGGGGAATCCTACGGACACCAGCGAGGTTCCTAAAATTCCTGTGGGAGATAAAGAATTTGCCAAATTTCTGGATGCTAATCCTAGCGCTGTACAATACTATTTGTCTCATGCCCTTGACCGTACACCCGATGGTCAACTCCTTGTTGGCATGCCTATCAGTATAGCTGCTCATTTAGCCCCTTCTCCGCCTGATAACTCCGCTTTTCCTTCCGCATCCTTAGCCCCGTCGCCTACCTCAGCAGCTTCAGGGGTCCATACGGCACAGATTGGATTTCCTTTGGTTAATCTTGGGCCCAACATGTCATTACCGCCAACTACTCCTACCTCGTCTCTCTTGCAGACTGTTCCGTTCATGACTTGCTCTCTGCCACCTATCCACACGAGCTTTCCTTCTCAAGCTCCGCCCACCTTTTCATTTCCACACACATATCCGGTAACCTCAACAGCTTATATAGGACATCCCTATTCGGTTGCCTCAACACATTCGTCCTCCATACCTTATCAACATTTAACCCCACCATTGTCTAGCGGTGGCCCTTGGCCCAACTTGCCTCCGTTTACCACAACCACACCATCATCTCATCCAACTACTGATTTAATTAAACAAATGATGGACAAAATGCAAAATCTGGAGGCTTCTGTTTCAGGAAGTCGTAGCGCCTTGACATACGAGCAAGTTTGTCGGGAGCCCATCCACCCTTCAGTCCCCCTTCATTCATATCCTCCTCAATGGGAATTACCAAAGTTTACCCGCTTTAACAGTAAGGAGGACCCTCAACAACACTTGCGATCATTTAGACATGCCTGCTATCTGATTGCTCACGACGACGCTTTACTACTCCGCACCTTTCCCATGTCCTTATCAGGACCCGCCTTGGAGTGGTACAGTGCTTTAACCCAGCACTCAATCTTCTCTTTTAACCAGCTAGCCCAATCTTTCTTGGATCATTTCTCCATTAACATTGCCAAGAAAGTATCTATCACCGACCTCTATGCCATCCGACAATTTGAAGACGAATCTATCGCAGATTTCGTTGGACGATGGCGGGGCCTTATCAACCAACTTACGTATGCCTTGCCTCAGACCGAACTTATCGAACTGTTTACGCGGGCCTGCGCTAAGCACATCTCTCCTACCCTCCAAATTCAAACTTTCCGTACATTTGACGAGGCCTTTACTATGGCTCGAAAACTAGAGATTCGAGCCTTAGAGGAAGAGAAATTGCGGTTGCGCAACAAAAACCCCACTTTCCGAACCCAAGATTCCACCAACAAACCTAACATCACCAATCCTCACCCATCGACTGCTTCGAAATCAAAAGGGGCCGTGCACGCGGTGATGGTAAAATCCCAACCGCCATCTAATACCCCGCCAAAAACCACCTATAAGTATAAAGCAGAGCCCATCAACTACACTCCCTTGGGAGAAACATATGGTGTGATATTGGAAAAATTGCTCAAAGCAGGAGCCATTACCTTACCTCCTGTTAAACCTCATTCCGGGTTCGATTCCACTCGTGCCATACCTTCTTGGTACAAAGAAAATGACTTCTGTAACTTCCACCGCGTGAAGGGACACAGTCATGAGAACTGCAAGATGTTGAAAAACATAGTGCAGGAAATGGTTGATGCGGGGGATATAGCCCTCGATAATCCTAACGCCCCTGCTAACCGAAATTTGAAAATATTCAACAAACCATTCCCGAATCATTCTTCTAAAAGTAATCTAAACCAAGATATCTTAGCCGAGGAGAGTGTTCATGAGATCCATGCAGTCTTCGATTCCCAGCCAAAGACCCCTATCGAACAAATTCTGAATCAAACCTCTTCACTAACGCAGGAAATTGAACCCCCTTCCTCGCCATCGAGACAAACTGAAATCCTTGCCGTTCCTTTACCCATCAAGGAATTAACCGCCCAGAGTTCCCTGCTCACAAATGAGCCTTCTTACACCACATCCTTGCAAGACTGTGAGCGGATGTTATCTAATTTATCTATTTCCCAAACGTCTCCTTCTACCATTCTTGCTGTACAAGAGGAAGGCTCGCCACTTCTTTTGTCATCCTTAGACGAGAAACCTCTTGAACCGACATCACCACATTCTTTAAACATGACAGATCCTCTCAAACACGCCCTCCTACCTATTAGTCCTTCATCACCTAAATCTTTTCAGCAACCGGTGGACCTCTTAACGCCCATTGATACAGTGCCTCATATACCCCTTGTATCACACCCACAATGGACCGGAATCACAACCCACCTTTCTTCCATACAAAAGTTCCTATTCACACGTGAGGACTGTCATTCCCCAGAAGATAGACAGGTCCTATGGGAACGTTTGAGTACGCCATATTCTACTCAAATGCAGATGACCAATCCTGATGCCTCTACCATATACCCGAAGTGTTTACAGAAGCTTAAAATGCCTATGTCCTCATCTTCACCCTCCTCATCTCTACCAAATACCTCATCCACTTCTATTAACCTAACCAAATCTTCCCCTATGCTTGGGACCTCACCCATACCTAGTCTAACACATCCACCTAAGCGGCTTGATTTATCTAAAAATAAAGCCGTCCATCCCATTAGGAGACAGACTCAATCTCCTCCATCTAGGCCGTTAACACAACTAAAACCCTCGTCGTCACACCTACCTTCCATATTGGGACCCCATCCCTCTACCTTACATCAATATATCATACCTCCTGCGTTTTCTTTTAAGCGACCTACGCCTTCTGTACCCATACAGAAATCCAAAGGTATAGCAACACCGTCACCCCGCGTATCCTGTCCACCTATCAACCCTAAACAAATTCCATCATCAAAAGATTTGTTTTCTGTCACTCCTATTTCTCCGTGGTTGTTTTCTGATACCACATCATCTGTGGCCTCATCATCCAACCTAGCTTCTGCGTCAAAGAAGCCACGTTTAGTTAAAACCCATTATCAAAACTCCTTGGCTAAACCACCCCCCATACAAACCAACCACACCACGTCATCACCAGAATCGACCCAGTCAATAGCCTCATTTTCCTCTGACTTTGACCCACTCAAAGGGTCTTACGCCAAAATCCTTGCTATGTTGGTAGAGAATGCGACCATTTCCCTACCCCCACTTAGACCTTATGATCCATCTAAACCTCGACCTATAGGTTACGATGAGTCTAAAATCTGCGCTTACCACCGCACACCAGGACATGACGTAGAGGGATGCAAAGCGTTGAAAGCCATACTTCGTCCGTCACCTCTCTCAGATAGAAAAGTTAAGAAAGACAACTTCCGAAGAGAGAGACCTTTAGCTTCAATTCCCTCTCCTATACCACCTGTCCCCGCCTCACCAAGATCTATCATTATTACAGCCCCACCTCTCGAAAACCATGACCTATCCCTACCATCTTCCTCCTCTCGTATTCACGAGATCAATATGATTAGTGTTGCTACTCGAGGGCAGAAAAACAATGGGAAAGCGAAAGAAAACACACCTGCGGCATCTCTTTCTCCGTCCACCATCCCGATTGCACCACCACCTAAAGTGGTTATTCGCGGACCCGCCTATCCCGTCTCTAATGGCATTGCCCACCGAACTATGATCAAACAGCTTCACCAATCGCCTGTAAAAATGACACTGTATGATCTCATTCAGACTTCTGAATCTCATCGACAAGCTCTCGTTGAAATCCTTCAAGGGATAGAAGTTTTACCTAATGAAACCTTGCCCGTTACCTCTATTCTAACACCCAATCACGTTGCTTCGCTCACCAAACAATCTATCTCCCCAACCACATCTGTCTCTGTACAGCAAGCCGCTGCTGTCAGTTTCTCCGAAGATGAAATTATTGACTTCGGTGCCGAAGATCCTGACCCTGCTCTTTTCATCTCAGCGTACGTTCGGGGTATTCGGGTACATCGTGTTATGATTGACGGGGGTGCTAGCCTAAACATCATCTCTTCAAAAGCCTTCCAACAAATGAATATCCCTTCTAGTTGCATGTGTGCCAACCCCATCATGTTGCGGTCATTCAATGATGCTATTACTTCTACCTTAGGCACCGTGATCCTTAACATTCGTGTAGGACCACGCACTTTACCTGAACTCTTCTATGTCCTTGAGGGAGAGTTCCAATACAATATGTTGTTAGGCCGCCCTTGGATCCGGGCTATGGGATGCGTTCCCTCCACTTTACATAGATGCATAAAATTTGAGTACGAGGGGAAGTCCTACACCGTAAAAGCTGATCCTCCCCCCTTCAAAACTTGCAATATGTTGTATCGCCCTAATGATGTGCTTGTACCAGTCAAGACACCCATTCATCCAACCCAGCCATCCACTTCCAACGCACCTACACCTTCAACCAATGAAACCGCCGTTACAAATATTACTTCCTTTCCCGCAGATAACATCCCAACCTCCGACCCCTTAGTAGATGTTTTTCAACGCCTTACGCTGGGGGAGTACCGCCTATATAACGTTAGCTCTTTCCATACCCCGCAGGAGTACGGACAGTTACATGCACATCCCACCTACGACCGTCGCGTGGGGGAGGTAATCTCTTACGGACCACCCCATTGCCGCACCAACCTAACATATGGGGGTGTTGACGCATCCTCCGTTACCCCTGAACCACCTCTTGGTGTGGTTCCCTTCCAATCCGATTTTCAATACTTGACAAATCGTCGTTTCGCCCTCACCTTCTTGACTCGTTGTGCTTGGAAAGGCTTTGGTTTTGGTCTTTATGAACAAGGCCGACATACACTCATTCCCGTGACTACACGCAAACACAATGATCGTAGTGGTCTCAGTTTTCCTGAAACACCTACACCGGAGAAACCTCGTGTCAGTTGTATCCTGGAGGATGACGACGCCACCCCTACCAAGCCATCATCACCCACTTTGCCATCATCACCCACAGAGTCGATAGACCCTGAATCTATCCCTCCTAACTTTTTTTTTTCATAAATACTATCTTCATAGGTCCTCTCACTTATCAACGTGATAATGAGGACCCATTTTCTCTTCCCCTTCTGTATCCAGACATGATCGAAGAGGATTCACCTTCGATTAATGTTGTTGAGTGCCAGGATGACGACTCCATCCTCACTTACCTTGGTGCGGACGACTCCTATATTCAACGCGCCTTACCGTCTGAAACACAAACCATGTTGAATGAGAAATCAACATCCACACCGAGGAGGATCCTCACGTTGTGAAGATCGGACAATCCCTTAACACATCAGAACAAGCCACCTTTACTACCTTTCTCCGTACCCGCAACCAAGCTTTCACTTGGTCCTACGCTGACATGCCAGGAATTGATCCTACCATTGCTGTCCATAACATCACCCTAAACCACGATTCCAAACCAGTCAAACAAAAACTGAGAAAAATGCATCCACGCATTGCCCTCTTGGTCAAAGAAGAGCTTCAACGACTTCTTTCTGTTTCCTTCATCTTGCCTATTGACTATCCTCAATGGATTTCTAACATCGTACCTGTCACTAAAGCGACGGGGGGACTTCGGATATGCACGGATTTCCGAGACCTTAACCTCGCTTGCCCCAAGGATGACTTCCCCCTCCCAAGTATTGATCAACTTGTTGATCTCACTGCGGGCCATGAAATGCTTTCTCTCATGGATGGCTTTTCGGGATACAATCAAATTTTGGTAGCCCCGGCCGATCAACATAAAACTGCCTTCATAACTCCTTGGGGAACCTTCTGTTATCGTGTCATGCCATTTGGCCTTAAGAATGCTGGTGCGACCTATCAGCGGGCTATGACTTACATTTTTCATGACATTATGCACACTATCCTTGAGGATTATGTCGATGATCTTCTTGGCAAATCTAAACATCGCAGTGAACATCTCGATGTTTTAACCATTATTTTCGATCACCTGTTACAATATTCAGTCCGGCTTCAACCAAAGAAATGTGTCTTTGGTGTTCTTTCGGGAAAACTTCTTGGCTTTATTGTCTCTTTGCGTGGCATTGAGGTCGATCCATCTAAAGTAAAAGCTATCCTAGAAATGCCCCCACCCAAAAACCTCAAACAATTGCGTAGTTTGCAGGGTAAACTTCAATCCATCCGGCGTTTCATCTCCCAACTCTCGGATCGATGTCAACCTTTCCATCACCTTCTTAAAAAGGACATTGCCTTTCAATGGAGTGACGAGTGTCACCAAGCCTTTGAAGCTCTCAAATCCTATCTCTTGCAGCCACCTGTGCTTATTCCACCGCAGGATGATCGCCCTTTCTACCTTTACCTTTCTGCCACTGACCATGCTATAGGAGCCATGCTCGCACATCGGGACTCGGCACGTCGAGAACAAGCCGTTTATTATATAAGTCGTACTCTCGTGGATTACGAGACTAGGTATACACATGTAGAAAAATTGTGCCTAGCCCTATCATTCGTAGCCACCAAACTCCGACATTACCTCCTGAATCACAAAACTTTTGTCATCACCAACACGGACCCCATTCATTATATGTATGCCAAACCACATCTAAACCAACGCATCACCCGATGGCTTATGCTCCTCGCTGACCTCGACCTTGAGTTTGTACAACAGAAGTCAATCAAAGGACAAACTATTGCGGACCAACTTGCGGAGGCCCCTTTACCTGGGGAACAATTCACCAATTTTAATTTCCCCGACGAACTCATCGCCACTCTTTCACTCAGGGAAGAGTCGTATCAAATGACCCTCTTCTTCGATGGATCTAAATGCCAGCGCGGCGGAGGAGCCGGCATTGTTCTCATTCCTCTTGACGCTGAACCTATGCCTCTTTCATTCCGGCTCGATTTCCCCTGCACTAATAATACAGCGGAATACGAGGCCCTTGTTTTGGGTCTCCAGGTTGCGTTACACTTAGGTGTCAAATCCATTAATATTTTTGGCGACTCTCAATTGGTAGTCAATCAAGTTATGGGCATCTACCAATGTAAGAATGAGGAACTTCAAAAGTACAAACATTACGTGGATTCACTTTTGACCTCATTTACTCGTTATTCTATCCAAACCATTCCCCGTTCCACTAACAAATTTGCGGATACTATGGCTTGCTCAGCCTCGCAAATTCCTACCTCACCAACTGACTCTGACATATTCGTCTTGGTCCAACAACATTTTGCCCCATCCTACTCAGCCCCGGTTGTTTGTATGATAAATAATGTGTCTGCTAATTCGCAGGATACCTGGTACCACCAATTTCACGACTACCTTACAACCTCTGTTCTCCCACCTGACCTTACTAGTAACGGAAAACGTGCTTTTCTTAAAAGTGTTTCTCGTTATGTCGTCATGGGGGGACTCCTCTATAAACGTGGCTTTGATGGCATCCTTCTTCGATGTCTAACCGGCGCGGAGGTCACCTATACCATCCAACAAGTCCATGACGGCATTTGTGGTGGACATTTTAGTGGCCTTGCCGTGGCCAAACGAATCCTTCGCCTAGGTTATTATTGGCCTACTCTTAATAACGACTGCTACGAATATGTTAAGCGTTGTGTTATGTGTCAACAACATGCCAACCTTCAACATACTCCTAGCCATCCGCTACAGGTCGCACGAGATCTTTGGCCTTTCTCACAATGGGGTTTAGACCTTATTGGTGAGATTCACCCACCTTCTTCACAACGTCACCGTTGGATAATCACAGCAACCGAATATTACACAAAATGGGTGGAGGCCATTCCACTCATTTCAATCAAAAAAGAAAAAATTGTCGAATTCGTTAACCATCACATTATCTGTCGTTTTGGTATTCCTCATCGCCTAATAACAGATAATGGTAAATCTTTTAAAAATAAGTTGTTACAAGACCTTTGTGACAACTTTGGTATCAAACTTAGTTTCTCATCACCTTACTATCCGCAGGCCAATGGTCAAGCTGAATCTTCTAATAAAACCCTAACCAAAATCCTCATGAAAGTTGTCAATGAGTCCGGAAGAAACTGGCATGATCACATTCCCTTTGCCCTTTGGGCTTATCGTACTAGCATTTGTACCTCCACTAATGCCACACCATTTTCTTTGGTATATGGTACCGAGGCTGTCTTGCCTCTCGAAATACAAATACCCTCCCTCAGAATATCTCTCCAGGATATTCTCACCAACGATGATTTCCGCCAAGAGCGGTTAGCCCAATTAGAGCTTCTTGACGAGCATCGTCTTACGGCTCTTGATCACCTTCAAATCTACCAAAAACGCATCAAGCGTGCTTATGATAAGCGACTTCATGAGCGTACCTTTAAGGTTGGTGATCTTGTCCTCAAAGAGAATCAACATGTAACCAAACTAGAAAAGAGCAAACGTGGAAAATTTGCTCCTAATTGGATTGGGCCTTACATTATCACTCACACTTATGGATCAGGCACTTATCGTTTAGCTTCACTTAATGGTAAACCTGAGCTTGAGCCCCTTAATGCCTTGCATCTTCGACCATTCTACTGTTGAAATTAGTGTTATATCACTTCTTATCTACCTTACGCTCGTCCCTTGAGCTCATTTACCACCGCATACACTTTGTTTCTTACATTTCAAAATCCAATCAAGCTCATATGGTTTGATTATCACCTCCCCTTAAAAGATGCCTTCCCCTTTTTAGTCTAGTCCATGACTTCAAAGTATCAAAATGACACATTCTTAATTAAAACACTTATGGGATTTTCTTGAGTCAAACTTCCTACAAAAACTAGATGCTTTATGCCCAACGGACATCTAGACCTCTAAATTATACAATAGACTACTCCCTTGAAGGACAGCTATATGCCAAACTATTGCTACTATTATATATAGACTGCTCCCCCGAAGGACAGCTATACATAAACACCGCATCTGCTACTATAAATAGACTGCTCCCTTGAAGGACAGCTATACACAGTCAGCCTTTATCAGAAGCTTCTCGCATTGATCAGCTTCGTGAAGACCTCAAGAACAACAAAATACATATCCCATGTAGACTTCCCGCATCGATCAGTCTATATCCAGCAAAATAAAATAAAAATAAAAGCAGTACTTCAAAGCACTTTTGAGTCATTGACTTGTCTATTTAGGTTTAGTTTTCCTTTTTTAGAATAATCATCTTATAATAAGTTCTCTGCACCCCAGCCATACCATCCACCTCACCTCACCATTCTTCACAATAACAAAACTCAAGGGACGTGACGTATATCCGATATATTGTGATTATACCACTCTTTTCACCTATCGACTTCTCGCCTATGCAAGGTACCTAGGGATTCAAGCTCATCCTACATTAATAGGTGGTTTGTTTAGCTCTTCTCAATTACGGGACACTCTTGCCTCTTTTTCTCGGCTCTAAGATTGTGTGTTGACCTTAATCAGGACACGATTCCCTACTCCTTGGGAATGCTAACTTTCGCTTTACCCTACCAACACCAACAACATTACCCTACCAACATCAAATTTTTACCAACCAACAAAATTGCCTAACCACAACCCAATTGCCTGAATTCACCTCTCCCTGATCCTAAGGGAGAACTACATCGGTCTGAGGCCCTTCCTTGCTTTGTGCAAATGGGCTATGTAGGCAGCACTTAGGAGACATGGGGTCTCCCAAGGTTAGCTCGACCATCCCCTACCTTACCCTATCATATGTTGTCAATATAAATATTTTTTGTGTATTTCTATTTGCCAACTTTCATCTTTATCCTTTTTCAAACAAAACAAAAATAACATTCAAACACAACCATTCTTATTATTATCATCACTCAAAAGAACATACATCTTTCGTTTTATTTTAGATGTTAAACAAATACATCGACTCGCAGGTCGGCATCTTTATTTATTCTTATATTCCTATGAAATTCACTTAGATCCTTGCACCTCCTCCCGAATCAGGTGGTGATCGTGATCGTCGATGCCCCTCCATGGGCCTCTCCATCCTCAAAGGTGCCACTGCCATTGGTTCCTCCCATTGATCCGCCAACATCTCCTGTAACATACGAATACGTCCTCTCGCGTGGAGGAATCTTGCCTCCAGTCTCTCCACTCGTAGCTGTGAAGCCTCTAACAATCCCATTGTCTCATTCACCTGTGTTTGAAGCTGGCGAGCTAAATCCTGCAGACGATCTCTCTCCGCTGTAATCACAGCTATGTCAGGGCACTCACGTGCACCTCGCAGCTCTGCTACCCACCATACTCTATACGCCTCTGTCGTTCCCGCATCCATAACCCTACGATCGGCTGCTATCTCTTCTGGCCCTTCTGGAGGTGTAGGCTGGGGAGGTGAGAATGCTGCCTCGGCGTCGATCCTCATGTATGGTCTATATGTCATAGGTATATCCTGAACGAACCCAAATTGTCGCCGCACGTGATCTAGAGGAATCCTCTCGTACTCACCCGGCCTATGCCCTGCGATCCACCTCAATCGCTCTACACCCCTCAACTCCTCAGCTATGTGCTCTGTCACCATATAGTTCCCGTACGGCCTCCAACAAATATCCGCAATCGCCACCATCTCCCATACTTGTCTATAATACTCGATGTCATCTATCACGGCCTGGGATCTCGCCTCTTGTTCTGTCTGGACCCATCGTCTGAATCCCAACCTTTGCACTCCTGCCTCTCCCGACTCAATGGGTCGGCCTATTGGACGCACACAAACAATATGCTCATAGGCCCAACAATGTAATAAGTACGAACAATCCAGTGTCGTTCTGTGTTTTCGCTTGCATGCCCATAAACCCCTATATAACTCTGCCAGATATGCGGGTGCCCATGCGAATGTCACGCTCATTTCTATCATTTCCCAAATAACACTCATCAATGCTTTGGGAAATCTTCCACCTTCCGCCCTCGGCAATGCATAATACCCCACCGCTATCATTAATAGCACGGCCAACCTTGTTTCCTCAGGGTGGGTTGCATACATTGTACCATACGTAAATGATAAACCTCGCTGTGTCAAATCTCGTGCAGCTGACCCAAATACTGCTGTTATCGCTGCTCGCCCCGCGCTGGGCAATGCCTGATACACGGTTTTTCCTATCATTGGGAGTCTCAAAATACGGAACACATCTTCCAAAGTCACTGTCATCTCCCCTGTTGGTAGATAGAAGGTATTCTTTTCTGGATTCCATCTCTCAATCAACGCCTGCAACATAGCATGGTTCCACGCGATTCTTGAATAATAGCGGATTCCACTTAACCCCAACCGATTTATCAATGCCCATTCCGCTGGTGTTACATCCGCTCGGATTCGTGACAACAACGCTGGCACAGTATCATTCATCCTTAACCTTGCTTCTGCCTGCATACATCAAAACGACACATAATTATTCAAAAGAACAAATCTCTACGGGTTTTTTCTCAAAATCTGGAAACCCTTACAGTGACCGATAGCGGTTATGCATAACCGATACCGGTTTGCTAACCGATACCGGTTACTTCCAAACGATACCGGTCACTGTCAAAAATCTACCTACCCTGCTTCAAGCATACACCTACGATAATTATTTTGCCCGTTTACTCCTATTTATACCTAAAAACATACATGCCCACCCTGTTTACCTACCCCGTAGCACTCATACCATCCCCAACCCTTGCCTATCACCTTTTTCCTCCTCTTTACCCACTTACACTTCTTTCATCCTATTTACAACACATGCAAGCATCAAATTACAACCAAACAGTTTACCTCTCGGGATGCAGCAGCTTGGGGTGGAACATGTCTTCCCCCTCGTCCCTGCCTGCTGGATGCTTCTCCTCGTTCAGCCATATTCACCACCCTCTTCAAATATAACTTGTCTTTCTGCCTTCTGAATCTCAGCCCACGCTCACTTCACCTGGCTCTTTCCTCCTTATCACTCAAATTCTTTCATGCAATTACCTGTAGCAATTGTCAAACAGTGTCGCATTCGCATATTTAACTTGTTGCATGACTCTAAAAATAAGAATGCTAAAAATAAGAACTTAAGTTGCCAATCCAGCAGTTCTATTTTTAGGAAAATAATTCTTGCATAACCGATATCGGTTATATAACCGATACCGGTCATATAGCTACCGACATCGGTTATATAACCGATATCGGTCAGGTATCCCCTTGTTGCTTAAACCTTAAGTCGTCTCTTCATTTTTGCAAATTTTTGTGGCGCCCGTCCCTTTTTCCTGCATGAACAACACCATTATCCATATTTTTCATTAAATCCATATCTCATCACAATTTCATCAACATCATCTATCTATCTTACAAAAACAGCCACGCCATCAACAAACGATATCAAAAACCATCCATCTAACACCATTTGAATCCAAATCAACAGCTACATATATTCAATTTCACAAAAC
The DNA here is from genome assembly GCA_019776745.2 of Taxus chinensis. Taxonomy (NCBI): domain Eukaryota; kingdom Viridiplantae; phylum Streptophyta; class Pinopsida; order Cupressales; family Taxaceae; genus Taxus; species Taxus chinensis. The sequence goes on along the minus strand of CM034151.1, from coordinate 308,251,866 downwards.
CAGCGAAACTCATCATACAACACGTCAACTAAACTCATCATTTATATATACATACATACATCCCATCAACAAAAGACATCAACATCATTAATATATAACACCATGTAAATCAAACTCATCATACATTAAATATCACAAACCATTTTCAAAACACTTAAACACATTTTTACACACAACATGTGGGTCAAATCATCATATCTATATATATACAAAGTTTCAAATATACAATGTGCCCTGCATCGGGGCCTCTGTGATCTCATAATACAACAAAGCCGGCACGCAGGCCGCAATAACTGTCAATAATCTCGACTCGGCTCGCAGGCCGGTCTCTCATATCAAAAACATACTCGGCTCGCAGGCCGGTATCCACTGTACAACCCATACTCGGCTCGCAGGCCGGTATATACAATAAATGAATGAATGAATAAATGAATACATAATATCTAGGCACGCAGGCCTCTATAAACATAGCCGGTTCGCAGACCGGTGCCCATATCCAATGAACCAATCCAAAACTATGCAGGGACCCCTCAGCTCTCTCCACCGCCCTCTGCCTGTCTGCCTGCTGGTCCCTGTGCTGCCTCTCGCCTCCTGCCTGTCACAGACCCACCGGCTGTGGCTGCACCTCCCTGAGATCTCTGGCTCCGAGAGGTCTCTGCTCTATGTGCCGCATATGGCTAATAATCAGCCCCGGTACCATCAAGAATATCCTGATAGTACCGGGCCTCCGCTCTAGCCTCCATATAACGATCACGAGCCACCGTAGGTGCTGGGGCTGGTCCCCTGACTCCTACTACCAGTGCCCCCTGTGCCTGTGCTGGTGCCACTGGTGGTGCCTGTGGCTGTGGTGGTACCTGTACCTGCGGCTGTGCCGGTGCCGCTGGTGGTGCTGCTGCTGGTGCCTGTACCTGTACCTGTACCTGAGCCTGGGCTAGCTGCCCCTGTAAGACACCTATCTGTGCCTGTGCGGCAGCAAGCTGCCCCTGTAATAACTGTACCTACCCTCTGAGCTGGTCCCTCTCTGCTCTAACAGCCGCTAAGTCTGGCTGTGCGGGCTGTGCTATCCTCGCAGCTCTCTCTCCGGCCCACCAAACCAAAAATGCTCCTGTGCAGCCGGCATCATCTATGGTATCATCTGCCGGCCTCTCAGCAACCCAATCTGGGTCTACGGGCTGTGGTGCAGGCAGTGGAGCCTCTACATCATCCCTCCGGTACTGAGGGAAGCGTGGTGGCTCATCCTGTCGTAGCCCCATCTGCCTGCGTACCCTCTCCAGGGGTATCCTCTCATACTCTCCCGGCCTCCGTCCCGCTATCCAGAATGTATACTGGATCCGCTGCAACTGTGCTCGGGCTCCTCCGTGCGGGTGATGACCTCTATAAGGTCTCCATACAATATCTAACGCTGTCAAGCCCTCTAACATATGTCTATAATAAGTGACGTCCCGCCCTGCAAGCACTGCTCGTGGCTGGCCCACGACCCCCAACCACCTCTGAAAGCCGTATCTATAGATGACCTGTGGCCCTGGCTGCTGGGGCAGCCCTACTGGTCTAATGCATATGATATGCTAATGCATATGATATGCTCATATGCCCAACAGTGTAGTAAAAACGTCGAGCAAATCCCGAATCGCCTCATCCGGCGATAGCCCCACAGCTCTCGGTATAACTGCACCAGGTATACTGGTGCCCAAGCATAACATGTGTGCTCCTCCACCATCTCATGTAGCACCCCCATAAGCGCCCGTGGAAAGCGGCCTCCCTCTGAGTCTGGGAGGGTGAAGCAGGTGATCCCGATCATCATCAGCACGGCAAGCCGTGTCTCATGGCGGTGGGCTCGGTACATATCCCCATACGCGATACTCGCACTGTGATATGTCAGTAGCGCAGCTGCATCCCCGAATACGTGTAGGATGCTGTCCATGGCTGTCTCAGCGTCAACCTGAAAGACTGCCTCTCCATCAATCGGTAATCGAAGGATGCGATACACATCCTCCAATGTGATGGTCATCTCTCCAGTCGGGAGATGGAACACATTGGTCGCCGGATCCCATCTCTCGATGAGGGCGACCATCAAACTATGATCCCTGTCAATCACTCTGTATCGCTGGACTCCGCCGAGTCCCACCTCGCGCATGATACCCCACTGCGCTGCGGACACGTGTGGCCGCATCCGTCTCAACAGCGGGGGCATCCTGTCCCGCATCGTCAGCTGCTGACGTGCCTGCAAAACCAACTCACTACATTAGCCCTACTCTTTATCACAACATCTACTTATACCCTCTACACCCACCTATCTTACCCTAACAACCTCTACGATATCCCCCTCCCTCTTCACACCCAAACAACGACCTAAACCATACCAAAACACTCAAACAATACCAAAACACCTCCACCACAACCCAAACCATATCAACATACCCAAACAATACCAAACCACCTAAACAAATCAACACACCCAACAAACCAAAACACCTAAACAAACCAAAACACTCCAACAATACCCAAATACCCCCACCACAACCTAAACCCAACCCAACAAAAATAAAAATACCTAAGGACCGGTACCGGTCACTTATGACCGACACCGGTCCTCTCTTCACCGGCGCCGGTCGCTATACGACCGACACCGGTCAACCACAACCCCACCCTGCCCCGAAACTTCCTGACCGATGCCGGTCGCTTAGTGACTGGCATCGGTCACTGAAAAATTGCCGGGCCGAATCCGGCGCGCCCCCCCCCCCCCCCCCAAATTCATTTTTCCCTATTTATCCCTATTTACCCACCCAAACACCCTAAAAATCTACCCACCCTGCCGCCTTGCCCTATTTTACCCATCTATCCTCTTCATTTTTCAAATAACGTCAATTTATTCATTATTTTACCAAAACATGGATTCCTACCCAAACCCCCAAAAATAGCTTAATATACTCAAATCCACACAATGAGGGGTTTCGAACCTACCGGTACGACGACACGTCGTCGTGGTGGGATGGGTGGTGGTGGTCCAGCTGGTCCAGCCCCTCCTGCTCCTCCTGGCTGTGCCATAGCTCCACCTCTCCTCTGCTGGGTCCTCCACCAATCAACTGCTGCCTCCTACTCACTCGGGCCCACTAATCACTCACTCGTCCACTCAAATAGCGCCACCTCACCCAACAAATGCTCCAATCTCAATAATCCACCTCAGACAACCCAAATCGGTTTTCAAATTGCAAATGTGACAATGACAGGCCGTATTTTTCTTTTTATAGGTTTTTGACCTATAACCGATATCGGTTTTATTATGCCCTAAGGAACCGGTATCGGTCCACTAACCGATATCGGTCATAGATAATCGACATCGGTTTTATTCCAACTTCTACCCCAATTTCACCCCTTATTTACTAATAGCCCTTTTACCAACATCGCCTATATCCACCTTCGTTGACAACCCTTTGTTAACCTATTCGGCCCGACCCACGGCCGTCACCTACCATTTGGCCCGACCCAAGGCCGCAACCAACCTATTTGGCCCGACCCAAGGCCGCAACCAACCTATTTGGCCCGACCCAAGGCCGCAACCAACCTATTCGGCCCGACCCAAGGCCGCAACCAACCTATTCGGCCCGACCCAAGGCCGCAACCAACCTATTTGGCCCGACCCACGGCCGCAACCAACCTATTTGGCCCGACCCAAGGCCGCAACCTACCATTTGGCCCGACCCACGGCTGTAACCAACCTCTTTGGCCCGACCCACGGCCGCAACCAACCTAACCTACCATTTGGCCCGACCCACGGCCGCAACCAACCCATTTGACCCGACCCAAGGCCGCACCTAACCATTTGGCCCGACCTAAGGCCACACCAATTAAATACCATACCCACAATCAACGTTTTATTTTATCCATCCATCATGTACCTTTTTGTTCAATCGAGCTCACCTGTTCGTGTTTTAGCATGATTAGGGTCCTTGACTTGATCTGTCGACCAACTTTGCCTAGACTTAGACCGTGACGTTTATCTCAACCAAACCAACCATTTGGTACTGCCGAACATGCCTAAACGTTCCTGTACCTTACCCGTTATATCCCCTGGAGCTACTTCCTATGCCTTGGATACCAGGATTATATCACCCTTGTTTGGATAAACTATCGACCTTTGCCTATGAATTGCTTGTTTGCTCTTCAAATCATATACCCTGGTCGCACTACTGCATTTCAACGTGCGTCTGCTTCCTTGGACCTACCCCACCCTCTTACCATTATCTCAACACCATTTACCCTTTATCAACCCTATCCCTGCTTTCACGCTACCTCAATCTGTGATAGATTTGAGGGGGATTACCTATACCCTTAACAGGGGTAACCACTTCTTATTATTGTTCGTGCAGCTTTACAAAACAAACTACACGACAATAAGGGGCTAATGTAGACACCAAATTTGTGTCTTACGACCCCCTGTGCCCCGCATCTCATTTCGCAACCTAACCTCATCACCTAAACCTTACACAATTATTTATTAATTACCTTATAATTAATAAATCCACATCACCATACCTGCCACCTCATGTCGCCACCTCATCATGACCTAGTCTTAACCCTAAACTAACCTAATTAAGACCTATAACTTGGTCCAATTCCACACCTATGACTAATTACTCCTCATCCGCACCTAAAACCAACTTCATAATGACTTGACCAAGCCCGCTACCAATCCCTCGGAAGAAAAGGAGGGAAAGCTGGCTATTTTACCAAAAATAGCCCGCTTTGACCTGACCGATACCGGTTCCTACTCGACCGCCGTCGGTTGCGTAACCGCCATCGGTTCCCCGTAAATGACCACTTCCAACCAAAAACAAAGAGGGATTTTTCATTTGATCGAGAAGAAAGAGAAATCATCGAAAGGATCCGGATTTGCTTGGCCGAGCAGAGACAAGTGAAGAAACAGGAAGAGTTTGCAGAGAAGGACATCAAGCCCAAGACTGCAACTGAATAACCAGAGCCCAGTAACACTCATCCGAGCATCAGAAGAGGAGATAACTCATCTTGGATTGTCAGATCATCCAACTTGGGTCCTGTCTTCATCATCACAGTCCTGAAACCTGCATCTGCATCAGGGACTAGTGAGTAGTGTTTTATATATGTTTCTAAGCACCATTTTCTTGAACTGTTGATTAATAGTAATCATAAGTTTATTCCTAGATCTACTACCAGCAACATACTGCACTTAACCTTCACCCATACATCCTGATATTGCCCAGAAGGCCATTTTACCACACTCTGAGTCTTCCCTATCCTCCCGTCATTCCCCTAAGCCATCCCCCAATCTTAATAACCCCACAATCACCTTGCAACCCACCTCTATCCAGAAGCACTTAGATTGCTGACCCTACCGGTATCATTTATCCCCTACCGGCAGCGGTTCTCTAACCGCGGTCGGTTACCCAGTGACCGGCGTCGGTCACTGTGACTTATACCCCAAAACCCTTTTCTCACCTATTTGCCACCTAACAACCTCAGATCCAGTCTGGTTTATCCCTATAACTCAACCTAAACGTACCAACGACCAGTAACCGAACAAACAACGTGACGCTTTATTATTGATAATTTAGTTTCTATTGCTTTGTAGCGAGATACCTAAATCGTGATTTTGCAATAGCTTTCTTTGTTATCATTTGTGTTAAATCGTATTAAAAAGGGAACTGACCACCTTCGAAAGGAAGTTTTATATTTCCTGGGCCTAAGGCAGATCCCTCATTTATTGTCTAATTAAAATCTGGTGGTCTTGTATTCTTACTTGCAGGTAGTCCTTCCAAGACAAAAAGGAGTTCTTCGCAGTCGATCTGATCTTTCTCTACGGTACGCGCACACCATCTCAACATTTAACAGGTATTCCTCCTAGCCCTAACCCTTATCTGTTTCTCAAAGGAATGATAGGATAGAAGCAAGTCTATTCTAGATTTCGTCATAAATTCCATCATATGAGTTAGTGTGTGTTAGTGCATCATACAAGAGTTACTTCCCATTTCAGTAATATAAATCCTCTTCTCTACTTAAGGAGGTATGATTATCATGCATTGGGGGTTACACAACACCCCTGTTTGTACCCCTTTTCTTTAGATCTATGAGAAGTTGAGTGAGACCTTTTCTTTGCATGCAAATTTCATGCTTGGATGTTTGCTTCCTCATGGACCTTCATCACACTACCATTTGAATACAACTTGGTTGATGTGTGCGTTATCCTACATGATTCTCATTTTTGATTTCTCTATTAGAGAAAAAATAGGGAAAACACACTTTGGTAGTTATTTTTGTGACATATACACTTGATTTACTCTTGTCATATGAGCTGTTAGTTTTTTTATTGATTTTCATCCGAGAAGGGATGGTTGAAAATATACCCTTCACATTCAAATTTTCTCTAACCCTTAAAATTTGATCCTTGATTGCAACTTTAAATAAGGGTTGTAGTATATGTTTCCCTTAATACAATATGCGACACAAACAATGAAACTACTACTAGTATTATGTGTTTTTTAATTATGTTATGGATATCTTTTAAAGTCACACTCTTGTTTTAAAAGAGTGGCATTGATTATGAAAATTTTCTAATATTTCAAGAGTAATCATAATATTAATTTGAATCATTCACTCTAGAATATGAGTTTTACCAATATAACAACTTCAAAAATGTGTATACATGTTTGTTTTTTTCTAAAACAAACATAATGACAATGTATTTTTCTGGTTACTTATAAGACTAAACAATGTTTTTGCTTTAGATTGATGGAGCTAACATGGTTTGGATTGAGGAGGAATAACTACTTTCTTCAAATAGAAATTGAGATAAAATTCTTGCCAAAAAATTGAGTGTCAATATTAAGATGCATTTAAAATAGTTAAATAATTGGTAAATGCTACTGTTTAAGAAAGCATATTTGATATCATAAATTGAAAAGAGGTAGCATAACTTCATCTTGAATTGTTTCAATAATTTTTCTAATGATATTTTTTTCTATTGTGAATGTAATGAAAAAAATGACAACAGTTCTATAACAACCTCTTTTTCTTCTAGGCATTGTACATGTGTTGTTGAACTTAGTGAACACATAAGTTCAAGCAAAACTTTATTTTTAACAATGCATTGTATTATTGTATTGTTTGTGATCTTAATATTACAGAGTAGGTGATGGGAATAATAATATGCACATTTTTGTTGAAATTTGGTGCAATATGTTGTTTTTTTTATGTAATGGTGTGAAATGATTAATAAAAAAGTTACAATTCTTCCATATAGGCTCAAAGGGGATCAAATAAGATTTTGGATTTGTTAAAATTATTTCTACATGTTCAAAAGGATTACAAACTTGTCATGACTAGTTGTAGGTGCAATTCAATTGTAGAAGCACAAAGTGAATTGAAATGAGTTGCATCAATTCTTTACAAAGTTTTAGCTAGCTATGATTTATAGATAAATTGTCTAGTGAATTCAATACAATTGACATATGTAGAACACTTATACCAAAGGAATATTGAGTTGCCCTAGTATTTAACAAAATGAAGGAAACAACTGATTGGGTTTATAACATCCACCCTTGCTATTGATGATGTAACAAGCAATTGTAATGTAGTTATTGCAATTTTAATAGGCATTGGTTAAGTTGTGAAATCATTTCTCATAAAAAGTAATGAAAGGCATATTTCTATTCCATCTGTAATAATAATTATTCTTCTATATGAAATTCTAGAACATTTATTGTGTTGTCTACAACTCTATCAATATTTAATGATTTATTTTCTACAATCACTATTTTTCATGCATAATGAAGAGGAGGGTGTAGTTAAATTGGAGTCGTAACGATTTGGAATTTGAGAGCCCAAATAGATGGCCAAATTAAATTTTGTATTTTAACATTTAAAATGTCTATCTCATGTTTTTTTACAAATATTTTAACCAGAGCTATGAACTAGAGGGTTTATGGGACCCCACCCATTACAACCATTAAAATATGAGAAGATGAAACACTGACCAAAAAGAGGAAACACAATAACAACAAATTATAAAACACATAGCCAAAAAGATTGCTAAAGAGTTAACCGACTAGATCAGTTATCATTAGAAATCTTGATTACCTCTTCTTTGAATTAGAAAAAGAGAAGGAAGATCCCACAACATTACCTCGAGTAGCCATATGGCAGTGGCCATCACAAGTAGAGGTAATATTAAGCATACAAGTGTAGGTGGGATGCAGCAAATCCCACAATGCCCTAAAACCAATAGAATCAGGGTTGAGAGGTGCATAAATCTATGATAAATAAATAGATGGAAGATGACATGGCCTTGGGTCTAGGGATTCACAAAAATCAATGATAGCTTGCACAAACTGGGAGAGGGCACATTTCTACTCCGCCAAATGTTCCACCAAAGCACAATCAACCAAACTAAATTTTGTAATGGTGCCCATGAATAGGGATAGAGTGGTGAGATTTCAATATGCCAATTCTTCATCTAAATAAACCCTATTAGAGGTCAAGATAAAAAAGTGGGAAGTCGCAATAAATTCCAATTTGTTTTGGTGAACTGTAGAAAATTTGAAACAAAAATTGAGGCTATCTATGAGTTTACACAAGCTCTTTTGCAATAATAGAGAAATGCATCACCAAGAACATGTTTAATGGCCTCACAAACAGATGGTGAACCAATCCTAAAAACCCTCTTAAGACAAGACTGGGAAATGGAATTGACAAAAGGCTGTTTCTTTTTTATCACTTCAAATAAAAATAAAAGGAAGAGAGGGCACCAACATAAAGACAAGAACATCAGGGAGAAGAGACATAATACAAAAATAGGGTGAGAAAATATACTTAAAAGAAACCACATGAGCTAGAGCCGAAGGTAATTAATATTCACTAAAATGGTCATCACTATTAATAATTTCCCATAGTCCTTCCCAAAATTTGAATTGCTTGGAAATAATTGCCTCATCTAGAAAAATGGTACCAAAGTTGGCCAATAAATAAGCCACTTTATTAAATTCTCTAAATGCATGGGTGGTTTGCCAAAAGGATACTTTGGCCAATGAGAACAAAATGATATTGATATAATAATTAAGAGACCAATTCTTGGAGATTCATTTTCAGATGAAATGAATAATCACTTGAGAGTATCCTTCGATAAAGAGACACTCACATCTCAAGGTGAATGCAAGTTTCACACCTTCAAGAAAGGCTCGAGCTTAAGCTAAATTACTAGAGTTGACCTCCGCTGGAAAGGAACCAATGACTAATACCTTTTCAAACTCATATCTAATTATACACCCCACCCCTGATATACCAGGATTACTCTCGAAAGATCCGTTGAAATTCAGTTTGTAAAATCCAAGAGGGGTGGAGACCATTTAACATCGTGCCTAGAAATGATCTTCTCAATGCATGAAAAACCACGGTTGATCAAAGAACCCAGAGCTGGAATTTTTATGAGAGGCCAAGCTTTACAAATAGAGGCATACGAGGATGAAAAAATGAGATATTCTTGCAATTAGTGCTGCCATTTTATAAGATGGCAATTTCAATCTTGCAAAGCACACCTTGAAGGTCCATCAATTCTTCCTTGAATATCCTTAGGTTCCTTTCCCACCAGACATACCATATAAGCAAAAGAGGAGTGCAATTCCACATTGAGCCCAAAGCACTATTCTTACAAAGAATTAACTATGATATTAAAACCTCCACAATGCTTCTACCATGTACCCGCGGAAGGTCAAGTTTTTCACAAAGCCACCACCAACAATGAAGGGTGAAAGGAAAGGTTAGGAGAAAATGGCCAATATCTTCCTCAGATTCCCTATACAGAATACACCTGGTAGGACTTGCATAACCCCATAATTTCCTTCGTTATTGAGTGATAATATTGCCTTTCTACACCAACCAAGAGGAGGAACCTACTTTTGGAAGCACTAAATTACTCCACCAGCCAGTCCAAGAGAGAATACCATTTCCAACATGATTAATAGAGAAATTATACCCATATGTGACCGTAAAAAGACCAGACTTGAATCCCATCCATAAAAAGTAATATTCAGTGGGCATGAAGGAGGATTTTTACGTAGCTAAAGGTTTACAAAAAATAATCTTTGAATCATCGGGGATATTTAGCTCATCCACATTTATCTAAGTGAAGGAGGAAAAACCATCAAAGGATGGGAACCTGTAATATTTAACCTTAGAGCCCCAAATTTTTTTATAAGAGAATATTGCAGAAGCCAACACAAGGTTATTAACCAGGGCTGGGATACCATTCCAAGAATATTCCCAGAAATTAGAAGAGGCCTCGTTGCTGATTTTCCATGATGTAAGAGAAGAGAAAATAGATCTGTAGGAGGATAAAAAATTCCATGTATGAGAACCTTTCAGAAGGGATTCATTGGTGATGATTGACTCAGGTCGATCAACACCCAAGTATTTGCAAGATATAATCTGATGAACTAGCCTTCCTAGATCAACGAGAAATTCTAAATAAATTTAGCTCTGAAAGCTAGATTGTGTAAGCCTAGGTCCACAATGCCTACACCTCCAAGATTATTTGGCAATTTTACATCTTCCTACTTAATAAGATGTAATTTTTTCTCTTCCCTGGTGACTTGCCAAAGAAATTTTTTAATGATTCTTTCAATTTTCCTAAGAACCATTGCAAGAATATTCAAAATAGAAAGCCAATTAATAAGGAGGGCACTAAGCACAGATCTTATAAAAAGAATTATGTTATCCAAAGTAAGACATTTTAATTTCCATGGTTGTAACCCATGTTCAAAGGATGAGACTAATGTATCCCAAATTGAAGCTCAATCAACTCCAACAAAGAGGGGAATACCCATGTTTCACCATTTTCTTTACGTTTTGGAATGTGACAAAATAGATAATGGTATGGGATGAGGAGGAATACCTGTTGTGTTAGTTTGGAGGTTGATGTGTGCATTTTGAATTCTCGATCCGATGATGAATGTAAGAGATTCTTTTTAGCTGGGAGGAACTACCTAAAATAGAAAACACTACCACCAAAGAAGAGTTAAATAATATATGACAGTGGACTACCTAGCATATGCTAGATCTAGGAAGTGTGATACTTCTTAGAAGGCTATCAACCCACTTTTTTATAAAACAAATTATGAAGTAACTGAAATTCATACATAAACGAATCTAGTGCTAGTGTTCTGATTTGAGTACCTCAGATCAGTATCAGTGTCAATCTAATTACATACTAAAAAATATGTGGGTCAAGGTCTTCAAGTCAGGTTGTAGGTTGTTCAGGTGGTATGAAGGTCACATACATGGTCTTAGCAGGGTTGGGTAACGTGTTTAGGTTGTCTTGGTAGGTATGTGGTTGTTGGTTTACACAATGTTGGTAGACACAGAGACCAGCATCGGTCGAGGTATGACCGATCACGGTTAGGCAAAACCGAAGATGATTATGGGTAACCGACATTGGTAGAGGCAGGTTGATAAGACTCAATAAGATTTGTTAGTGGGGTTTGAGCTGAGGTCAGGAAAAGATGATAGAGGGCATAACAAGGTATATGGGGATCTTAGGAACACTCATAAATATGTGGTTTTATGGTGTGGGTGGAGGAATGGTTGAGTTTACAGAAAGATGAATAGTGGGGAAAAGGGAATGCAAGTAAGAAATGACAACAAAGGTGACAAAAACCTTTAAAACAGGACAAGGATAAAATAACATAGGTGATAAACATACTTACTAGTGTTGTAGGTCTAATGGCTACATGGTGGTGATGATTGATTGGTGGGATGGAGCTTGGTGCCACAGTGGTGCTTCCTGAAATGTTACCGTGAGTGCAATACCTCTAGATCTGTCCTGGTGCTAGCTATGGATGTCTGTAGGTATGAAAAGGCTCTGGTTCTGCTTGCATGCAACTCCTTTCTCTTCTCTCTCTGATTCCAGAATGTGCCAACCCACAAAAAAGGTTACCAAAGTGAATAAATGGTAACCAAAAATACTAGTTGACCGGCGTTGGTTTTGGGATGACCGGCATTGGTTAAGGTGGGACTCCCTAGGTTTTACTAAAAATAACAGATCTTGTAATCATTTGGGCCAGGTTTGTCCATTTATCCACAGATCAAAATGGACGTTATGTTTTTATGAGTGGTAAGGTAGTTAGAGGAATAACATGCTTTGATTTTTAGGGTTGAACTAAGTCCTATTCATTTATGGAAACATGCTATGAATAGGTCTATGGTGAGTTGTGTAAATGAGGTGTCTATGTGAGGTGTGCATCCATTTAATTAAAGTAATTAAATTAAATTAATAAATGGAGTGAGGATGAGTATTAATTTAATTATAAATAATTAAATTAATATTAATGTGGGGGATAAGGGTCATGGTTAGGTGAATGTGTTTAAGTTGGTTATTCGAAAGGGGACCAAGGGGAGTGTGACCCAATTTTGGTGTCTACATTTTTCCCCTTTTTGTCATGTGGCTTGTATTAGTAAGCGACGTTGAAAAAAATAGGAAATGGTTGTGTCGAGTGTAAGTGAGGGTGGTGTTTCCCCAAGTGTGGGTGAAGGTAACCCCCCTCAAACTAGGAACCGATGAGGTGAGAGACAAAACTGGTGAGTGGTTTGATAAAATGAGGAGCTGAGAAAATGAAGAATAGTGGGTGCATTAGGTAAAGGTAACAGGTCAAATCAGGTAAATAGGTAAATGGGCCAGGGTCAAAGGTAGTGGCAGTTGAATGCACACACACGTTGGAAACTGCAACATGGTACCCAATTGAGAAGCTTTCAAAATCTATGTCATCTAAGGTCGGTAGGTCTATCCAAATAGGGTTGAAGTGATTCCGGTATCCAAGGTATAGGATATGGTGTGGAAACACAACAGAGGTTAGGTGCAAGAATGTTTAGGTATGTTCCGGTACACCAAAGGTCAGGTCAGGATAAACAACATGACAATAGGCAAGGTAAGGTCGGTAGGCCAAATAATATGGGATGTCGTAAGGTACATCGAGCATGAAGGATCAAAGGTCACAAAAAGTGGTTCAGGTTAAGGTATATAGGTAACGACATGGGTAAGGCCAAGGTATAGGTAAAATAACAACTCCTAAGATGCAACAAAGGCAATGAAGGGGTAGGTGGGGTTTGTAGGTATGTGGCAAGAAGTGAAGGTAAGGGTACAAGGTGGTGGGTATTGATAATTGTGGGTCAAAATGGATAAAAGAGGGTACAAGGGGAATGAGAGGTAACCAATGACAATTATGTAATGACCGACGTCAGTTGGGTAGGGAACAAATTTGACTGATGTTGGTCATATCGATTTGGGGATTAAAAAGAAAAAATCCATATAATACAGATTCATTTGTATTGCTTTGGATTTAGTGAAAATGACAGAGCACTAGATTTTTTGTACCTTTTTGAGAGGAAAGTATGAGGAATTGTACCCAACTGAGGTGGGGAGATCCAGTTGGAGAGGGGAGCTAGGTAGATGGGTCTAGGAGATCGAGCGGAGCGAGTTGATTGGGGGAGAGATTTGAGGTAGATTTTGGCATGGCAGAGGCAGGAGAGGGTTTGGGTGGACCACCGGCGTAATGGCCAGACGTGCCACCATGTAGACAACACCGAGACGAGGTAAGATCTAATCCTTTCTACGTATTTGTTGTGGGAAAAAAAGGGGATATGGGTAGGGATTTTTGGGTGGGGATTATAATGAAATTTGTGGTTAAAATTGATGAAATGAGGGAGGGGATAGGTCCTAGGTAGGGTAAACAGGGGTGGGGAGGGGTTTAGGGTAGGAGAGGGTAGGGTAGAATAGGTTATTAGGTGAATGTTTGAGAATTTGGTGAGGAAAAAAATGGGGGTTTTCAGATTTGGTGCGTTGACAGTGACCGATGTCGGTCATGAATTGGCCAACGTTGGTAAGATATAGCCAACATCGGTCAAATAACAGATGACCGATGCCGGTTACTAGTGACCGAGGTCGGTCAGGATTTTAAGGAAAAAGAGGTCAGACAAGGGTTTTAGGGGGTTGGAAACTGTGAGGTGTAAATGTAAGTGGGTTGAGGGTAGGTAGGGTGGGTTACGGAGGTTGCAGGGAAGGGAAATATGAAGGAATTACATGAATGGGTTAGTCGGGTAAAGGGGTGTCATGGAAATGGTTATGGGTTTAACAATAGTGTGATTGTTTTGATGCAGGTGAGAGATCAGCTACAAATGTGGGATAGAGTTCTACCGCTATTGCTAGCAGTGCAGGGAGACGTGACCAATGAGGAGTGGAGGCACATGACCAATGTGGGTCTGATTGGTATCTGATGCTATGGGTGTATAGTGTGTGATCCTAGTTTGATGGTCACTCTCATCGATAGATGGGATTCTGTGACCAACACGTTCCATCTTCTGACAGGTGAGATCACACTCACCTTAGAGGACGTGTACAAGATCCTGAGATTACCAATAGTGGGAGCACATGTGTAATCCGTTTCAGCAGAGGCCTTGGAGGAGATGATGTTGACATTATTTGGAGAGGGGATGGCTGAGATGAGGTTCCATAGCATGAGCCTGAGCTATGGAGAGATGTACGTGGCCCATCCTGAGGAGATGTGGTTAGTTGTTTTGATTATGGAGGTAGTGTGCTATTTTGCACTGCCAAATGTAGAGGGTGGGAGATTCCCATGGGAATTGATGGGAGTTCTTCATGATATGATGGAGGACAGGACCTAGTTTACATGGGCACCAGTCTACCTGGTGTAGTTATATAGGGAGCTATGGGCCTATGGGAGGCTACGAAGGTTCAACATGTGTGGTGCACTTTCCTTCTTCATTGTTGGGCCTACGAGCACATTGTGTGCATACAACCGATTGGTTTTCCTCGACTGGATGCATTTGAGCTAGGTAGGGCCTGGGTTGGTTATAGGCACTGGGTGCCAGTTGGTGGAGTGTGCTGGGGGGTTAGGGATACACATGATGTAGCCCACTACAGGTGGATGCTGGAGGGGTTGTCTAGAGTAGACATTATCTAGAGGCCATATGTGGTATATCCATCATACAGTCGCATGGCCGATGAGTTGGATGAGCTACAACTTCTCAGGTGGATAGAGGGGCATCATGCCGGGGAGCATGAGATGATACCAGTAGATAGATTCTGATGGTATTTTGGGCTGCCCTAGGATGTGCCACCACCATTTCTGTAATATAGGAGGGATGATGTGGAGAGACCTATGTCTCCACCCGACCTACAATGCTGACAGGGTAGGAGGAACATCTGGTGGACCGATCGATAGATGATGTCAGCTACATAGATGCATATAGATGGTGGTGGGTATCCCAGCTATGAGCACCACCACCCAGACTAGGGAAGCCAGACATGGCTACCCTCATAGTCAAGAGAGACACATTATAATGATAGGTGGCCACATTACAGGCCCAGATTACTAGTTTATAGGGGTAGCTGAACAGGGTAAACACAGGAAGAGGTGGCCATGTTACAGGCACAAGTTACAGGGCCAGTTGGCCACTATGCACACTAAACATGCACAGATGTGACCCTACAAGCCCAGGTATAGGAATCGACACCTACATAGGCTTAGGGACAGGGTCCCATTTTACAGAGAGGGGTGGGATAGGGTCCCTCAGTACAAGTACAAGAACAAGCATGGGACAAGGTCCTAGGAGACAGGTATAGGGGTCGAGACTGATGGCGCCTCCACAGACCATATAGATGGCTAGGTTCAGGGATGTCCTGAGAGATATGAGATATTATCAGGATCACCTGATGGCTACAGGGATAGATGTCCCTTCTTATGCAGAGTATAGATCACAACAGGCTTCGAGTGAGAGGACCAGGTCCCAAACTCATAGTGTAGAGAGTATAGGGGGCCGACGAGCCCATAGACAGGAGCAGGGTGAGGCCACTAGTGTACGGAGGCTAGCTCTAGGTGAGGGGCCATTAGAGGTTAGATCGAGGCCCATGGTGGGTGGGGAGATGCTAGTGGGATGCTACACAAGAGCAACGGAGGAGGAGGAGACCAACGAGACATGCATGGAGGATATCCAATGGGGAGATGCCTGATAGTTGCAGTATATTTTCATTTTTTTGGTGTATTTTTGGTATATACTGGCCTGCGTGCCGAAGAGAGCGAAGATGGTGAGATTTTTGGATGTATACCAACCTACGTGATGAAGATGTATCTGAGATTTTTGATATTTTTGGATCATATACCGGCCTAGGTGCTGAAGATGTGAGGATGTATCTAAGAGATTTGAGATGTTTGTATTTATTTACATCTGTGTACATATGTATGTATACACAGACTTTCTATTTATAATGATGATATTTATAGCATGGATGGTGTACTTGTGTTCATTTCCATTATTATGTGTGTATGTGATAGAAACTAGGTGAAGTAGGCATGATTGAGTCAAGGTCATGTAGGCATGGAGAGTGAGGTCAATAGGCATGATGGAGTCAGGTCATGGTGGAGTCAGGTTTGTTTAGGCATGATTGAGTTAGGTTGATGTATGCATGTTGGAGGTCAAGTTGGTTTAGGCATGATTGAGAGGGTGATTGAGTCAAGTTGGTTTAGGCATGATGGTTAGGGTGATTGAGGCATGGTGGAGTCAGGTTTTTAGACATGATTGAGTTAGGTTGATGTAGGCATGGTGGAGTCAGGTTAGTTTAGGCATGATTGAGTTAGGTCGGTTTAGGCATGGTGGAGTTAGGTTATTTTAGGCATGATTGAGTTAGGTTGATTTAGGCATGGTGGAGTCAGGTCAGTTTAAGTTTGATCTTTCGTCCAAGTTGTTGGTAACATGAGATACAAATGGTGATGTATATGCATGTTATGGTGTAAATTTCCAAATATGTGCTATAATGGAAATGTGAAAATGATAAATGAATGATTTGATGATGTGGTAAAAATGTGTATTAATTGATGCTTGTTTGGTTTAATTTCCAGTTATTGATATAAAATGGAAACTAACTAAGGTATAATGTGAATAGGAAAGTGAAAGGGGGAATTGGTTAGGGTAAAGAGTGGTCGAGCTAACCTCTAAGGGCCCCATGCCCTCAAAGTGCTTCCTACATAGCCCCAATGAAAAGGGGCCTCAGGCCGATGTAGTTCTCCCATAAGCTAGGGAAGATTATGATGAGGTAGATGAATGGGTTAGATAGGCTTAGGCATGGTTGAATGTAGGTCATAGGCATGGTTGAGGTTAGGGCATAGGTGTGGTTGAGTTGGGCATGCATGGTTGATTTTTAGGTTGTTTGAGTTAAATATAGGTCATAGGCATGATGATCTGGTCCTGTATAAAATAATCAATAAGTAATGAGGAAGGTGAATGGTACGAGGTGGTAAAAGAGCTACCTAATTGATAAGGACCCTAATTAGTCTGCCATACCCCAGATGGGCTTATGAACGTAAGACCCTAAAGGTGTTGCATAATGGACTATTCAAAGGTGAAGCAAGTCACATGATCACGAAATGTCACATTTGCGGCAAGTCCCTTGAGTAGATAGGAAATTAGGATGAAAAGGCAATGAGGTGAGAGTGGGTGGTTTAGCATAACTTAGTGTATGACAACATGTTTTTCTTAGCAAGAAACCTAGGATCAACAATAGGAAAGTCCATGATGAAAATTTCATCATTTTCTTCATTTGTTTGTTTTTAATAGACTGATCGATGCGGGAAGTCTATATGGGATGAGTATATTATCTCCTTGAGGTCTTCACGAAGCTGATCGATGCGGGAAGCTTTTGGATATTTTTATTGTATTTTTGCAATGACCTTATATAGCTGTCCTTCGAGGGAATAGTCTATTGATAGTGGCAAAAATAGAGTGAAGAGATGTCCCTTTTTGAGGGAGTCATCTTTTGCTAGAAGTTTGACTCAAGGAGTTGAATCCCTTTTTGTTTTTAGACGTTTAAGTCATGGACAAGACTATGTAAGAAGATTAGGTTCTTGTTTAGAAGACATGACCATAGCACACAGAGGGTAATTATAAAAGAGGTGGTTCTGAGTGATGAATGACCATGGGATTCCATCTGTAAGAAGACAAAAATTATCCATGAGAATCATGCTATGAGTAGAGCCGTGGTACTCATATTGAAGATGAGGATGAAAGGTGATGGTTAATCACATGATTCTTGTTTAGTCGTGGATCCTGAAAAATGGGTAATATGGAAGGTGAACAACGCTCAAGGGATGAGTGATCAACTGACATAAAGTGATATAGGACTTGATGTTCAACAATAAAATGGCCGAAGATGCAAGGCATTGAGAGGCTCAGGTTTTATTTTACCTTCGAGTGAAGAAAAATGATAAGCATCCGATCCATATGCATGGGTAATGCAATATAGGGTCCAAGCCAATTAGGAGAAAATTTTCCCCACTTACTTTCTTCTTCTTTGGTTACATGTTTATTTTCTTTCAAGAAGAGGTCACCGACCTAAAAGGTTCATTCGTTAACACATTTTTTGTAGGCATGTTTGATACGTTTTTGGTAGATTTGGAGATGATCAAGAGCATTGAGATGAGATGTTTATCTAATAACTCAAGTTACGCCAAACGATCTTGGTGAAAATCATCATCGTTGAGCATGTCTTGTAGTGAGATGTAGAGAGATGGAATCTGGACTTCGAGAGGTAAGACAACCTCAATACTATAGACTAGAGAAAAAGGTGTGATCACGGTCGAAGTGTGAATACTAGTGCGATAAGCCCACAAGGAGAAAGGAATGTGTGAATTCCAATCCTTGCTAGTATCATGTTAAATACTTTCATAAGAATTTTGTTCAAGGTTTTATTAGTTGATTTCTGCTTGGCCATTGGTTTGTTGGTAATCAAGGTGATGAGAAAGTGAGTTGGATACCAAAAGCATCACATAAATTACCTAGGGTTTTGTTTTTGAATTGCTTTCCATTATCAATGATGAGGTGGTGAGGAACACCAAAGTGACAAATGATGTGGTGGTTGATGAATTCACATATTTTATCAGCTTTCATAGAAATGAGGGGAATGGCCTCTACCCATTTAGTGTAATATTCAGTAGTGGTTAGGATCCATTGGGGGCATTGTGAAGAATGGGGATTGATCTCGTCAACAAGATCCAAGCCCCATTGAGAGAAAGGTCAAATATCTTGTGCGACCTATAAGGTATGACTAGGTGTGTGATGGAGAATAACATGTTGTTGGTAATTTCACACAATGTTTGACATAGTCACAACCATCGTGGTTTAAGGTTGGCCAATAATAGTCAAGGTGAAGAATCCATTTTGTGATAGTTAAACCACTAAAGTGGCCTCTGTGAATTCTATCGTGGAACTTCCTTGATGATGTAGGGGATTTCATAACTTGTAAGGCATCATAAGAGAATACCGTCGAAGCCGTGGTTATAAGGATACCACCCATGATGACATAACAATAGACACTTTTAAGAATGACCATTGTTTATTATGAGTGAGATCGGTAGGTAGAACGAAAAGGGAAAGATAGTCTGTGCAAATTGACTTTTACCAAAGATCATGTGGGTCAAGTGCAACAGTTTTGATGGAGTAGACCTCACGAGGTAAATAAGAGGGTGATTGTAGCCTTTTTATTATGACAAATATTTTAGAGTCAGCGGGAAAAGTGGGTATTTGAGAAGCCAAGAAGGCCATGGTTTCTGTAAATTTATTGGTAGAACATGGGGTGGTTTGAAGTTCGTAATGGTCAAATGTGGTCAAAAGTATATCTATGTGATGTTTATACTTTTGAAGTATCTCATTATGACACTGGTATATACCATTGACTTGGTTTACGACCAGTTGGGAATCACCAAAGATATTGATTGACTTAACATCTAAGGCATAAGAAACCTGGAGACCTAATATGAGTGCTTCGTATTTAGCAATATTGTTTTTACATTCAAAATTGAGTTTGAAATACAAAGGCATAGGTTCACCATCAAGAGGAATGAGGATGACACCATCCCCACTTCCATGCTAAAACTTGGAGCCATCGAAGAAGAGTGTCATTTGGTAAGCGGGTTCAGTCTAAGGAGAGGCTAGTTATGGATTTTTCTAGGAAATTGAAGTTAGAAGGTTGATTACCAGGAAAGAGGTGCGTCTGCTAGTTGGAAAGTCATAGCCTAACCCTTGATTGAATTTTGATGAATGAATTCAAGGTTGAGGTCGGCAAGAAGCATAAGCCAATGTGTGACACATTGATGTTGATAGGGTTTGGCATACATATAGTGTAAGGGTTAAATATTGGTAATAGCGAAGGTTTTGTGGTTAAGTAGGTAATGGCGAAGTTTGGTGGCAACGAAAACTAAGGCTAAGAAGATTTTTTCAGCGTGGGTATATCTAGTTTTGTAGTTTAGAAGGGTATGACTTATGTAATAAACCACTTGCTCTCTGTGTTGCTCATCACGATGAGTGATCATGGTGCCTAAAGAATAGATTAGTGGAAAAAATATATAGGTTAAAGGGTTGGTCATGCTTAGGAGGAATGAGCACTAGTGGTTGAAGGAGGTATTGTTTTAAGGCTTCAAATGATTTATGGCATTCGTCATCCCATTTGAATGAAACATCTTTCTTGACAAGATGATGGAATGGTTGACAATGGTTGGAAAGCTGCAAGATGAAATGATGAAGTGGATTACAACTTACCTTGTAGGCTTTGAAGTTGATGCAGAGATTAGTAGGCGTGGAGGAATTTCTAGAATGGCCTTTACTTTAGCAGGATTGAATTCTATGCCACACAAAGAAATGATGAAACTAAGGATTTTTACTAAAAGTACCCACAAAAACACACTTCTTTGGTTGAATACAAACACAATACTTGATTAGGTGGTCAAATATGACCTTAAGGATGGTTAGGTGCTCAGTTTTATGTTTGGATTTGGAAAGAAGATCATCTACGTAATCCCCCAATATGTGATGCATGATGTCATGGAAGATATAAGTCATGGCTCGCTGATATGTAGCACCAATGTTTTTAAGGCCAAAAGGCATGAATCGGTTGTATAAGGTCCCCCAAGGGGTGATGAAGGTAGTCTTGTGTTGATTTTCTGGAGTAAGTAATATTTTATTATAACTCGAGAAACCATCCATGAGTGATAGCATATCATGGCCGTTAGTGATGATCAACTAGTTGGTTAGATGTCCGGGTAGGGGAAAATCATCTTTGGGAAAAACGAGGTTGAGGTCATGGAAGTTTCGTGCAAATGTAGATTCCCTCTTGTTGCCTTTGTGACAGGAATGATGTTAGAAATCCATTGGGGATAGTTAATAGGTAGGATGAAGGAAACTGACGAGAAGGTGACTGAAGCTCTTCTTTGACGAGAAGAGTAATGCAAGGATGCATTTTCCACAGTTTTTTTTTTATGGGTTTGACATCAGGAATGGTTACGATATTATGTACCATGATTTTTGGGTCGATACTAGGAATATCAGCATAGGACCAAGAAAAAGCGTTGCTATGGTCCCAAAGGAAAGAGGTAAAAGCGTCTTGCTCAGTAACATCCAAATATTGGCCTATCTTTAAAATGTATGTGGGTTGTTCTAAGTGTTAATGTTGATTTCTATGGCTCAATTCATTCAACATGGTTTGTGTCTCAGAAGGTAACGACCGGTGAATATAAGAATCTTCCATGCCTCAAGGTAAGTGAGGATGAACTCGTCATCCTGACATTAAATGACATTTATAGAAGGTGTATCATTATTGATCATGTCAAGTTTTAGGAATGGGAGAGAAGAGGGAGCCTCGCCATCGCATTGATAGGTTAGAGGTCCTAGGGAAATTGTGTTTATGAAAAAAATAGGTTAGGAGAAATAGATTTGAGATCTATGGACTCCATGTGGGTGAAGATGGTTATGTGGGTCAAATGAGATGGAGAAGGTTTTTCTTCCTCCATGAAGTTGATACAAGCCTTCTTGGGAGGTGGTGCGTCAAAGCCAATGCCAATATGATCATTGTGTTTATGAGTGGTACAGAAGATGACAGTATGGCTACCATGTTCATAAAAATCTGAAGCCAAAGCCTTTCCATGCTCAACGGTGGAGGAAGGTATGAGCAAAGTGGTGGTTACTAAGGGAGTGTAAGTCAAATGAAAATGGTTGTGTTTGGGATGGAGGTTCGGGTGAATAAGTGGCAATATCAAGTCCCCTATACGTTAGATTAGTGCAAAGGTGAGAAGGACCATATAAAAAAACCTCGCCTACACGGTAGTCATAACTAGGGTGCTGATGCAAGTTTCCATACTCTTTCAGAGTGAGGAACGTGTCGATATTGTATAGGTGGTACTCCCTGAGAGTGAGGTGTTGAAAGACACCTTCTAAGGGATTAGTAGTCGATATGTGGGTAGTGGGGATAAACACCTCAATAGATGATTGGGAGACAGGTGAGTTAACTGTAGAGGCTGTGGTGGTAGTAGCAATAGTAGGGTTAGATGTGGGAGGGGCGGTGGCAGTCTTGGTGGATGGGCTTGTAGGTGAAGGTGGAATGGGGATAGTGACAGATGCCTTGATTGGTACAAGCACATCATTGGGTCAGTATAACATGTTACATGTCTTGAAAGGTGATGGGTCAGTTGGGATAGTGTAGTTATGTCCTTAATGTTCAAATTTAAGGTAGCGGTGTAAAGTAAAAGGGACACAACCCATGGGGTGGATCCAAGGTCATCCAAGTAACAAGTTATACTAGAAATCTCCTTATAGGACATAGAAAAGTTTTGTGATAGTGCGGGTACCCATGCAGACATGGAGAATGATGGTACCTAGGGTAGAGATCATTGCTTCATTGAAGGAGCCCATAATAATTGGATTACCATGCATGCAATTGGTGCGTATGCAGATTTGGTTATACACATGGGAGGAGATGATGTTAATAATAGAACCACCATCAATCATAATGCATCGTATATGTATATTATTGATAAAGATGGTGAACTCTCAATCCGAAAAACTGAGGGCGGTTACTTGGTGAGTAGGTGGTGTAGAGGAAGGTGATGAATTAGTGAGAGAGGCTATGTGATGAGGGGTAATGATAGAGGTTATGGGCATGGGGTCATTTGGTAAAACCTCAATAGATTGAAGGACCTCCATGAGGGCTTGACGATGTGACTCAGAGGTTTGGATGAGGTCATATAAATGAAATTTGAGGAAGATTGGTGTAATTGTTTTAGCATTGTGTGATGTGTGACCCCATCGGAAATAAGATATGCGGGACCTGGAATGGTGACTTTGGGTGTGGGTGCAGATGGTATGTTGGGTACAGGGTTGGTTGATGGGCTAACTGCCTTTTCTTTACCCTTGTCTTTTTGAGTGCGGGTGGTAATGTCGACCATGTTAATTTTGAATTTTGGGGGTGGATAAAAGAGTTGCAGGGGTGGAGATACTAGTCGTTGAGTAGGGAATGGAAGAAGATTTGGGGAGATCAGTGAAGGTGAAATGGGGTCCTCATCAAGAAAATCGTCGTTGTCAAATGTTTTTTTGGGAGGACATAATTAGATTAGAGAATTTTTTAAATCCTTATAGTTCCCTACATCGTGTCCTGACACATAATGGTAGGTGCAAATTTTAGTTTCATCAAACCTTTTGGTTTGGGTTTGAGTGAGTTTTATGGTCTAAGAAGTGGTAATGTGATGACAAAGGTTTCGAGGAGGTTGGTTAAGATCTTGGCGTATGACCCTGCTAATGGATCACAATGGGAGGTGAGTGTGGGTTTGGGTACATGTGTGACTGATTGTGAAGAAAGAGGATTTAAAGGAGGGTGAATGGGTTGGTCCACTAGTTTAGTATGTGGAATGGTCTTAGGTCTTGTGGAAATTTGTTTGGGTAAATGTGGTGTAGAAGAACTGGCGATGGAAGGTTGGGTTGGTTTGACTACTTTATTGGAGGGTAGCGGATTCTTAGCTTTAGGTTCCACTTTCTTAGGTAAAGGTGACACAGGGGTATGGGTTGTAGAAGGAAAAGGTTAAAGAGGATGGGTTACCCATGAGGAAAACTGAGTTGCGGTGGAGGTGACTGATAGAGGTTGGGTAGAAGGTGTGAGTGGAAGAGAGGAGAGTGTCATGAGTAGTGAAGAAGTTACGGAAGGTAGTGGTGGTATGGGTGGTAAGAAGGTCACGTGTGATGGTAGGGGTTGTGTGGATCACTTGGGTATATTAGAGGGCCATGATGAGGAGGAGAGCTGCTGCATTCTTCATTTACTGGTGGAAGAAGGTTACATGGCTAGGGTCGAGGGGTGAGGTCCTAGGATGGACAGAAGGGGTGAAGGTGAAAAAGGTGTGGTAGGAGAGGTCGGTGTATGAGGCCTAGAAGGTTGGGTCTTCCTTTTATGTGGAGGAATAAGTTTAGTGCTAGTTTGGGAAGATGTGGCTAAATATAATTTGATGGGTGGGTGAGTAAGGTTTGATGTCGGTGCGACCCCTAAGGTAGTGACGGGTTTAGGTAAGGGAGATGATATAGGCGTGGGTAGGTGCTTTGGTATAGGTGTGTGTTGGGTTGTGGGTAGAGGTATGTGTTGGGTTACAGGTGATGACATGGAAGGTGTTCCAATAGTCATGGTTGTGTTTGGTTTGGTCACTTGAAACACTTTTGGATAGAATGTGGAGGTGTTGGTGAGTGATAACTGCATTTGGGTTGAAGCAGGAAGTAAAAGACGTCCCCAAAGTAAGGATCTATCAATATAATCCAGGTAATTGACCAAAAATGAAAATGGTACTACTGTAATTGGGGCCAATGTGGATTGAGTAGCAATCCCCGTAAAATGTGTTTGAGAAACAGGGAAATGGCTAGCCTCAGACTCTATGGGTAAGAGAGTTGAAAGCTTATTAGCAGGATCTTAGAAGTCTGATGAAGAATGGTCATCTAAAGGAAAAAATGTTTGTACAGGACCCTCTATGGGTAGAGGAGATGATGGTCTAGATGAGGTGGACTCTCCTTGTGATGGTGTAGGGAGTGGACATGTGTCCCCTGTGAGTTGGAGAGGTGCTACTGATGTCTGCTCAGTAATTTGAGGGGCCAGAGGCAGAGCACTAATCATGGGCTCTTTAATGTGTGAATAAAGAAATGATGGGGGTTCCTTTATGGGTGGAGGAGTAGATGAAATATATTCCTATACAGGTAGGGGAGTTTGGGATAGGATTTCATCTATGGAAGGAATAAGGGGAAATTAGGAAGTAGCTGGTATGTTATGAAAAATAGAGTGGACCTCACGGACATCAGTATCATTGGTTAAAGTGTCACTAGTTTGGTTGGAAGATGGGGCATGACTAGGGAATAGTTTTTTGAAGATATGTAGGTTTTGGTTGGCTGGTGCATTTGGGTTATCCAAGACTAGATCTTTGTTCTTTAACATTTCTTGGACAATATTCTTGAATGTGATGCAATTACTGTCGCTATGACCTTTTACACGATGATAGTTGCAAAAGTCATTTTCCTTATACCATGTGGGTGGGGGGCGATCATGGTCAAAACCAGTGTGTGGTTTTATAGGTGGAAGAGTATTGAAACCAGCCTTAATAAGATTTTCCAAAATAGAAGAATAGGGTTCCCTTATTGGGGTGTACTTTCATTGTTCTCGTTTGAATTGGAAAGTTTGGATGGGAGAGAGATTAGAAGAATGTTTGGCTTGGTTTAATGGGTGAGAGGGTCCAGCCTTGAGAACCACGGTGTTGGTAGATCCTTTGGATTTTGAATATTTGTTCTGGGGTTTCAAAGATGAATAAGCATCATTTGATTTGAATGCATTGTTTTTTGTTACGTAGCTGAATTTTTTCTCTTTGATAACACGAATCTCCAATTTTTGTGCCATAGTGAATGCCTCATCAAAGGCACGGAAATTCTGCACCTACAGGGTTGGTGAAATGTGTCTAGCATAAGCCCGAGTAAACAAATATATGAGATCAGTTTGAGGTAATTGAAATGTGATCTAGTTAATTAGGCTATGCCAACAAGTGACAAAGTCAGAGATAGACTCATCATCATACTGTCGAGTGGAGTAGAGATCAGTCATTGTGACTTTCTTGAAAATGTTGATTGAGAAGTGGTATAAGAAGGCTTGGTCTATTTGATTAAATGAGTAGATGGAATTTCTAGGTAGCCCACTGTACTAGTCTAATGCAAGTCCTATCAGGGACATCAGGAAGATCTATAGGAGTAAGGCATCATCATGGGCGATCAGGTAACACCCATATTTGAAAGATCGCAAATGTTCTTGTGGGTCTTCCTTACTATTGAAGCGGTTAAATTTTGGCATTTCCTAATGTGCAGGGTATGGGAGAATAAGAATGGACAGATGAATGGGATCATTACAAATCTCATCATATGTGAGGGAATTGCGTGAGCTAGAAACTGATGCTTCTAATGTCTGCATCCTTTCCATCATTAACTTGATGAGGTCATTGGTAGGTTGTGATAAGAGGACGCCTCCTGTGGTGTAAAAGGGCTGGTGTTAAACATGTGATGTGGGTGGCATTCCAGTGTATGACAATGCTAAATAGGAAGGATGATCAGTTTGAGGTAATTGAAATGTGATCTAGTTAATTAGGCTATGCCAACAAGTGACAAAGTCAGAGATAGACTCATCATCATACTGTCGAGTGGAGTAGAGATCAGTCATTGTGACTTTCTTGAAAATGTTAATTAAGAAGTGGTATAAGAAGGCTTGGGCTATTTGATTAAATGAGTAGATGGAATTTCTAGGTAGCCCACTGTACTAGTCTAATGCAAGTCCTATCAGGGACATCAGGAAGATACGTAGGAGTAAGGCATCATCATGGGCGATCAAGTAACACCCATATTTGAAAGATCACAAATGTTGCTGTGGGTCTTCCTTACTATTGAAGCGGTTGAATTTTGGCATTTCCTAATGTGCAGGGTATGGGAGAATAAGAATGGATAGATGAATGGGATCATTACAAATCTCATCGTATGTGAGGGAATTGCGTGAGCTAGAAACTAATGCTTCTAATGTCTGCATCCTTTCCATCATTAACTTGATGAGGTCATTGGTAGGTTGTGATAAGAGGACGCCTCCTGTGGTGTAAAAGGGCTGGTGTTAAACATGTGATGTGGGTGGAATTCCAGTGTATGGCAATACTAAATAGGAAGGTTGAGAATGGGGGACCGACATAGAGGGCATATACCCAAAATGAATGACAGACGAGATAGGGGGTTGATAATATGTATATGTAGGTGGGATAGTCAAGGTGACTCTAGTAGCGATTGGGGGTAGATACTGCAAGATGGAGAGGAAAAGATTCTGGAACGTGGTAGGGGTCACTGATACCATGGGTGGTTGTGTTGTAATTGGTATATGTTAGATAATGGGCACAGATGGGGTTATGCTATGGGTTGCTAATGAAGGAACAATCGATACTACGGGTTCAAATGATGTTGCCGAGGCAACGACCATAGCGGGTGTAGAGCCTAGTTGCGAAACCACTGGGGGTAAAATAGGTGAGGGTAACGATGAAATAGTAGGGGATGTTGCAAAAGTGGGGACAAGGGCAGGAGAGATAGATATAGACATGCCATATATCAACTGGCCTGAGGAATCTTGAGTGGATGAGTGTGAAAGATAGAATTGTAAGGCTGTGAGATTCTGATCGAGGAGTCATGTGAACTCCTCGTCTCTTGTAGCAATGGTGGTAGGTAGGGCTGGATCCATGGGTGACAGGGAAGAAGGGGATGAAGGAATAGGTGGGAGTGGTTGACGACTGGAGTGGAATATAAGAGCATTAGTTTAGCTGTGAGTCAACACCATGTGAGTAAGTGTTGACATTAAAAGACTGTATTCTATAAATGACACAGAAAATAACAAGAAGAGAGGAAAAATGTTTCACCATTTTCTTTACATTTTGGAAGGTGATGAAATAGATAATGTTATGGGATGAGGAGGAATACTTGTTGTGCTGATTTGGAGGTTGATGTGTGTGTTTTGACTTCTTGATATGATACTGACTATGAGAGCTTCTTTTTGGCTTAGAGGAGCTACCTAAAATAGAAAAAAAGACCACCAAAGAAGAGTTAAATAATATATGATAGTGGATTGCTTAGTGTATGCTATATTTGAGAAGTGTGATACTTCCAAGAAGGCTGTCAACCCACTGTTTTATAAATCAAATTATGAAGTAACTGAAATGCGTACATAAATGAATCTAGTGCTAGTATTCTGATTTGGGTACCTCAGATCACTATCAGCATCGATCTAATTAAATACTAAAAACTACATGGGTCAAGGTATTTAGGTCAGGTTGTAGGTTGTTTAGGTGGTTTACAGGTCACATATAGGGTCTTATCAGGGTTAGGTAAGGTGTTTGGGTTGTCTTGGTAGGTATGTGGTTACTGGTTTACACAATGTTGGTAGAAATAGAGACCGACATCGGTCGAGGTATGACCAATCACGGTTAGGTAGAACTGATAACGGTTATGGATAACCAGCGTCAGTAGAGGTGAGTTGATAAGACTCAACAAGATTTGTTAGTGGGATTTGAGATGAGGTCAGGAAAAGATGACAGAGGGCATAACGAGGCATATGGGGATCTTAGGAACACTCAGAAATATGTAGAGGTTGGGCATAGGTGGTTTTATGGTGTGGGTGGAGGAATGGTTGAGTTTACAGAAAGAGGAATAGTGGGGAAAAGGGAATGTAAGTAAGAAATGACAAAAAAGGTGACAAAAACCTTTAAAATAGGGAAAGGATAAAATAACATAGGTGAT
This sequence comes from Taxus chinensis, assembly GCA_019776745.2. Taxonomy (NCBI): domain Eukaryota; kingdom Viridiplantae; phylum Streptophyta; class Pinopsida; order Cupressales; family Taxaceae; genus Taxus; species Taxus chinensis. The sequence continues at coordinate 308,223,183 of CM034151.1, read as the reverse complement.
AAACATATTTATTGGTGCTGTAGGTCTAATGGATAAGTGGTGGTGATGATTGATTGGTGAGATGGAGCTTGGTGCCGTAGTGGTGCTTCCCAAAATGTTATTGTGAGTGCAATACCTCTAGATCTATCCTGATGTTGTCTATGGATGTTTTAAAGTACGAAAAGGATCTGTTTCTACTTGCATGCAACTCCTTTCTCCTTTCTCTTTGATTCTAGAATGTACCAACCCATAAACAAGGTTACCAAAGTGAATAAATGGTAACCGACGATGTTTCTTGGTTGACCAGCGTCAGTTAAGGTAGGATTCCCTAGGTTTGCTAAAAATAGCAGATCTTGCAATCATTTGGGCTAGGTATGTCCATTTATCTATGGATCAGAATGGACGTTATGTTTTTATGAGCGGGAAGGTAGTTAGAGGAATACTAGGCCTTGATTTTTAGGGTTGAACTAAGTCCTATTCATTTATGGAAACATGCTATGAATAGGTCTATGGTGAGGTGTCGAAGTGAGGTGTCTAGGTGAGGTGTGCATCCATTTAATTCAATTAACTAAATTAAATTAATAAATGGGGCGAGTATGGGTATTAATTTAATTATAAATAATTCAATTAATATTATTGTGGGGGATAAGGGTCATGGTTAGGTGAATGTGTTTAAGTTGGTTATTTGAAAGGGGACCAAGGTGAGTGTGACCCAATTTTGGTGTCTACAACCCAGGTAAATATGTGGTAGGGATCCAATAACGAAACCAAGAATATCTATGATCCTCCTTTGGATATAAGGGGAGGTATTAAATAAAAATATAACAAATTTAAGATAATTGATCAACTCACCCGCTGCAAGAGAATAGTTATCTAGAAGAATCCAAAAATAATCTACTTCCTCCATAAAAGAAGTGCCAAAGAGAAAATTATCATCAAAATTTACTGATGGGTGAGAGGGTCAGAACCAGATGAGATCCTCAAACCACTAAACTGGCCAACTAAGAGGGAATGCTTCAAAGAATGAATGAGAGCCTCGACCACCAAAATGAAAAAAAGAAGACAGAGGGCGTCCTTAGTAGATCCCTCAATTTCTGAAGAAAAAACCTTGAGAAGATCCATTCATGAGAACAAAAAACTAGGGGAAGATATACCATTGAAAATCCACTCGCAAAAGACTGTATTGAAATCTAATTTCTGAAGAGAAAGAAGTAAAAAATGCTAGTTGAGTTTGTCAGAAGCTTTATTAAAATCCAATTTAAGTAACATACCTTGAGATTTTTCCTCTGTAAGGGAATGCACGAGATCATGAGAAATCATGATCCCATTGGACATGGCTTAGCCTAGGAGAAACCCACTCTTTTCATTTGAGACAAACATACTCAGCAAAGGTCTCAAATGTGAAGATATCGTCTTAGAGATAATTTTGTATGCTGTGTTGCAAAGGGAGATTGACCTAAACTCATCCATTGATTTGAAAAGAGTTTTTTTTGGGAAACATACATATGAAGGCATGATCCATCTCTAGCATGATTTTCCTTAACTTCCTAGACTCCTCAATAACAAACCAAACATCGTTTCCAACAAAATCCTAGAAATATTGAAAAAATCCACTGGAAAACCATCAGGGGGATTTATCCCTAGAAATGGGGAAGACAATCAAATAAATTTATTCTAAGGAGAAAGGGGCCATAAGAGTAGAATTCATCCTGTCATCCACTATAGGGCAAATCAATCCAAGAAGATCAGATTGAGCATTGAGTGAAGAGGAAATCTCTCTCCCCAAGTAGATTTAGAAGAAGGTAATCACTTTTTCATTTATGCCCTTTTGATCAGAAACCCATGTGCCATCCTAAGAGCACAACTTGGAAATACAGTTGGTGCTCCATCTTTCTTTAATAAAGGAGTGGAAAAAATTAGAATTATTTCCCCATATTTCAACCATAATTATTTGGAATTTTTTTTCCAAAAAATTTCTTCCTTTAGAAGAAGATCACCAAGTTCAGACAATAGAGATTTCTCTAGAAAAAATTTAGATTGACTCATACCTTCAGAGAAAACTCACTCATTCAAATCCTTAAGTTCTCTTTCCACTCTATATTTTTTGATGAAGATGTTTTTGAAATGTGAAGCATTATAGGATAGGATGTTATCTTTGAGAAGGGAAATTTTTTTGGATAAGAGGAACATCCTAGTACCTTTGACAAAAAAGGAGGCCCACTAATATTTAAACAAAGAAGGAAATCATGGATCTTGCATCCAAATCAATTTAAATTTAAAGGGGAATCTACAGGGATCAGAATAAAATTTCAAGCACAAGGACATGGGGAAATGATCTGAACTAGAGATCGGAAGGATGTCAATTTCAAGGAGTGAATTACTATTTAACAAAAATTTGTTATCCAAAAAATGATCCAACTTGATTTCCAAATTGATGAAGCCGAGGTTCCTATTAGACCAGATGTGCCAACCATGTTTAGGTACCATGTCCACCAAATTAGACTACTAAAAAAATGATATGAAGTTTTTTTGAGATTGAGGTTACCAGTGGATACCACCCCATTTATCTTGATCAGAGAGAGTAGCATTGAAGTCTCTTGTGAGAATAACTTTTTCATTACTGAGATATGAATGCCAAAAGGATAAGGAAGCCCGTAAAGACCACTTGATAATAATTTTGGTTAGCCCATAAACATTATAGATAATAAAGTTGACATCAAAATTTTTGACAATAACTTTTCCCCAAATCAAGTAGTTAGAATCACTCAGCAAACTCACTTTGACCCTACTAGAATGCTAGAGAATACCCAAGCTGCCGTAGGCTCTAGTAGAATCGATGAAGAGACTACTCCAACCTTTTCATTTCTTCAACCAACTTGTTGATCAAAGAATACTTTTCTAAGACCACACAAGGAGTTTGCGCAGGATAGAAGGCTTGGAACCAAGGGTGCAGAAGGACATGAATGACCCACACACAGAAGGCAAGGTCATATTTTAGGACTTAGCCAATTTTGAGCATGAAGATCTATTTTTGGAAGATGGTGTGTGGACCACATAAATGATGTAGAGACATGCATGCCATGCATTGTCTATATTTGGAGAAGTGGTTCGAAGAGTTTATGCATGGAGATAAGCTGCGAATAGAATTGACACTTCAATTAACTATAAGAGGACTATAGATAGTTCACTTGCATGTGTGGCTAAGATTGTAAAAATCATATGGCTATTAATAGAATGCAACCTAATTCTGGAATGGATAAGAAGTGAAGGGCAAGTCCCTACCCTATATATATATATGATGTTAGTTGCATAATAGAGATAAATAGAGAGCTGGATGTATGTATGTGTGTAACAGAGAATATACGTATATGTCTAAATCATTGTATCTGATCCATAGACGCATTGGTATAGATTGAAAATACTGTAAGGATCTTTTGTATTTACTAAATAGATGGAAGATATTGGCTGAATCTAAGTTTCATTTCATGTAATTGAGTAGGGCATGTTAATGGTTAAATCATGGTTACTTACTGTTTAAAGCTTGTTCTTTCGTAGATCTACGGGTAACATGCATTGTAGAATGATGTATTAGTTATGAATCTATATGTTTCTCCCTTCATCATGTTAACATCCTATTACAACAACCCTAAAGAGGGACTTGGTACCTTTGTGTGCTTCGAGTGAGTACTCAGTCTAGGCTGAGTGATGTGCCAACGTGACTAGGGTGTTATCTGGTAAATTCTAGGCTGCATCACAACTTCTCAAAGCTTCATTCCCTAACATCTTAGTCTCCTACAATAGATCAATATCTGCTTCATGTCCTAAAATACAATGCCTGACAAGATATTGTTTGTTAGGGGCATTCATACCCTTAAAATTCCATGAAATGATATTCATGTTGTCTTTGGAAGGGACCAGCCCCATACTTCTGACAAAAAATACATTTAGTGGATGCTATTTCCCAGATGCAACTACCTTTCTCATGATACACACATAGCTTGGTCTCCCCTTACGGTTAGGAAATTCACAATCCACCTTTGGGAGACCTGAATTTGAAGTAAGAGAGAATGAATGATCTTTTAGCTTTGAAGTAAGAGGGTTCAAATCCATACCCTTAACCTATGCCTCCTCCCCTCCTTCCTCTTTTGAAATCATGTCATTTAAGAGAGCCTCTTCCTCTAGCACCCATATGTTTAGGTATTCATTCAAATGACCTTTCCTTTCTGCAACCCCTTTTTGCAACAGTTGGAGAAGCCTAGAAGATTCCTCCACAACCTTAGTTGTGTTAGCAATCAAGGTGCATGAGGTGAGTGAATTGAACTTGGGGGGTGAGTTTGTAGTTGCCACTGCCACCAACCCAAAGGGAACTACCATGTTATTACTAGGAGACATTTGGGAAGAGAACACAACCTAGGGATTTGGAACGAGCTTCCAAACCTCATTGTTGGGACCAAGTATTTATTTATAATCCCTTTGTAAATGGACATATTTTTTACAAAGAAAACAACAAAATAAAATCTTTTTGTATTCTGGTCATTGGTGTCATTGACCAGTGGGAGAGTTGATGAGGATCAGATTAGGAAGAGGATTGGAAACATCAACAGAGATTCAAACTCTTGCGTAAGCAACTAGGGTACCTTCCAGAGTATGAGGTTTAATATGATTCACCATTCCTAGGTTCTCACAAATTTTAGAGAGAATCTTCGAGTTACATTATTCAATAGGGAGGGCATAGAGATGCACCCAAACCTGTATCTCATCTAGAACCACTGGTTCTGGGTCAAAGTTAGCCGACCAGGGGCGCACATGAATATTTGAGTCCACCCAAAACCTTTCTTTTCTCCTAAGAGTTTCTTCTTGTTGATCCGCACCATGAAAAAACCTTTGGATAGGAAACAAATCTGAAGACTGTGACCCCATTATTTTTCTCACCAACTGGATATTCCATCAATGGACAATCGATGACCAAAAAACTTGGTGATAACAAACCTTTTCTCAAAAAGGTGGATTCGAGTGGATAGACCATCTTCTACACCCAGAACAACAAAACATGGTTTCAACTCCTGAGGGACGACTATAAATATTGACCCTCCCCTATCACCACTACACGTGCCAGAAGCATATTCATAACCTAGAACCTGAAACCCGAAACCTTGCTCAGTTTTACAAATGATGCGTACCCTATTCCCAATGTGTATATTTATTAAGTGGGTAAAATATTGCTTCAAATCTTTGACATGTATGGTTTCTTACTAGTTTGGTTTTAGGTCACATTTTCTAGAATGAAGCATGTACAATATTATTTCTACTTGTTATGTCAAAATGACAACACCCTTGATTGCTTGTGATTTTGTGTACGAGGTAGCCAGTGCAACCTGCATAACATGGGATTATCCTGTAGTGTGGGACCTTATAAGTAGGATAATCCTTTGGAAAAATTGGAGTTCTTCCTCTAACCTCATGCCAAATTCTCCAAAGTGCAGAGAATGTCAAGCTAAAATAACCCTATTCTAATGCTTTCCAAGGAGACATGGATAGAAAGATGCATGAAATAAAAGTATTCTAAGTGAAGGTGATGCACCAAGAAAGGGTGAAACAATCCAAGTGAGTGAAAGATGGGGAGGCAACTGAGGAAGAGAGGGATGGTAGAAATTCCATAGTCCAAGACAATATTCAATTCCCTATATTCGTAAAACACAACAAACTATGGAACCTGCAAAGAGATAGATACATGCACAATATACTTATAGATATAATGGAAGGAAAAAGGTACAATTCATACAAGCTAGGGAGAAAATGGCCACAAAACATGAATTTTATTACTTAGAAACATGCACAATCCATCATACCATAAGCATAAGACAAAATCTTTTACAATAAGCCCAAATTTGAGGCCTTTAGCTCAAAATAGCTCTAGAATAATTTTGACAGAGTTCCTTTGCATTCTGGAAAAACCTCCCTCAAAATGAGGTGAATCTTACAATATATAACGAATTTGGATCACCAACCAGAAAGATGCATTAAAGAGGTATGGGAAACCATCCATTTTGGTATTTTTCCTATACAGGTGGTCATGGGTGTCATGCCTCATTAATTGTGGTTGTTGGGATGTCATTCATTCACCTACCCTTATGAGGCTTGTAACTCATCCATCCTTGCGTCGCTTGACTTTGACCATCCAACTATGTGGGCCGTACATTAATGTAGTCGTTGACCAACCCCAGACGTAATCTCTACATTGTGGGTCGTCTAACCCAAGGGGGGTTGGAAAACCATCTATTTTTTCCCTACCATGAGCTACCCGACCATCCTGATGGTCATCCATCTACTGGGCCTACCAACCTGTCCGTACGCCTTGAAAAAGATGACCCATCCAACCTTTATGACCTGTCCAACCTTGCCATACTATAAAACCTTTGTGACCTGACCAACCTCATGACCCATCTAACCTTTCTGTACCATCTAACCTTGGCGATGTGCAAATGTGAGGGGCACGATGGGCATCTAAAAATATCCATACACAGAAAAAATGACCCAACCACCAACCTATCCGTACCATCCAACCTTGGTGACTCATCCAACCTTGGTGATGTCACCAACCTATCTGTACCATCCAACCTTGGTGACATGACCAACCTATCTGTACCTTCCAACCTTGGTGACCTGATCAACCTACATGTTGTGCAAATATGATGAGTGCGATGGGCATCAAAAACTGTTCGTGGGTGTAAAAAAATGTTACTTGACCAACCTAGCTGAGAAACCCAACTATCCAACCTAACTAACCAACACCTAGGCATCCAATCCATCTGACCAACCCCTAGCCATCCAACCCCCAACCGTCTAACCTAGCCGACTAACCCAGCCGACCAACCCTGGGAGGCCAACTTCCGAAGGCAATATCTTGAGCTGCTGGATGAGTTTTGGGGTGAAATGTTATATGATTTCACATAAAAACAACCCATTGAATCCAATGGTGGTATTATAAATATATAAATTTGAATTTATAACCTCGAAATGGCTCCTTATTTCTCGGGATTTCCTGTTGTGCGCCATAATAATGAATTGCCTTGGGAAGTGTATGATGCTTCAAGATGTCTCGTATTTTACAACATGTAGGGTATGGAAAATGAATTCCATAAGCACTTTGTTGGAATTATAATTACTGACATGGATATAAAAAAAATTCATTAAATCTCAGGTCCTCTTTCATGCTGCAAACTCCTTAAGGCCCCAAAGCATACTTTTGATGGGTGGCCCCAAGACCTCCAAAACTTCCCTGAATCACTTGCAATACTTCCCAAACTTGAAATATCAACTTTATCATTACATATTGCTCCATAAATTCATTTCCAGTGCTCAAACCAATCCTCCTAATTTTTTTATTTTACCAGGGGTAAAATTAGATAACAATTGGCGACCTCTTAAGGACATTTGCCTGTTAGATGTGAGACCAATGGCGTTGAATTTTCCATTGGGCATGGAGTCAGTATTGGTATACTTGCAAAGTGATCCTAAAATTTGAATTCTACCCTTGAGCCATTAAAACACTAATGCTTGAACTTGGAACTTATTTCTCCTGTAAATCCAATTTATAGGACGAAGGTTAAATCCCCCTTGAAATTGTCCTTAATATGATTTCTTGTCAAGTATGAAATAAAACCAATTGATGATTCCTTGACAAGCATAAGCACTATAGAAGTCATGGGAACATAAGTTGATTTGGAGAGGCTAGGAATATTGTTGGAACTTGATTTTTCTCATGAAAACATGCCACCTCCAAAGAATGGATTGTGTAAGAGCAACAACATGCCACAACACACACTATGTACAAAACTGAAAATCATACACACCCCAATTGGGATATGTAGAGTGTGCGAAAGCACTTCTTACAAAAGAAACCTAAACTAAAACAATGTAATGTGCTACAAGCACTTGGAGGAATTACAACTCCTAAAATAATAAGTACAAGAAGGATATTTAACTCAATAACAATGCTTGAGATAGATTCCATTGATTGGAATTTGCATTTATTCTCCATCCAACCTTGATAGCTGGAAAGCATTGTTTTTTTTACAACCTGCAATCATATAAGGGCCACTCCATATTGTATAAAATTTAGAGTGCCTTCCTAGTTTTTCTCTTTCTGCATCCCATTAGGACTAAGTCTCCCTCTTGGAAGTTTATGTCTTTGGCCTTTCTATCAAAACTCATCTTGATTTGAGCTTGGTCTTTCTCCATTATTTTCATGGCCTAGTTTCTTAGCTCTTCTAGCTCCATGAGCTCTGCATACCTGAATTCCATAGCTAGAAACTCAAACAACTCTAGCTGCTTGATAAGTTCCAAGGCTAGTAATTCGAGGGATATTGATAGCCTTTCTTTTCTTACATAAATTAACTTAAAAGGGGAATAACCAATTGACTTCTTGGGAGTGATTCTATCAGCCCACAAGGCTGATTTCAATTTGGTATGCCAGGTCATCTGATTCTCATCTAGGGTTCTTCTTATGATTCTTAGCAAGTTCATATTCATGGACTCTGATTGCCTATTACCATGTGGGTAGTAGTTAGAGGAAGTGCTCATGTAGATGCCATTCCTAACAACCCGATTATATATCTTTTCTCTAAGAAAATATAAGGAATTATCTGATATTATAGTGGAAGGAACACCAAACCTTGTTGTAATACCATCATATAAATCCAAAATATTGGCTTCATTTTCTTCCTTAAGTGCAATTGCTTCTGTCCACTTGGTGAAGTAGTTTGTTT